>JZKD02S1607626.1:126556-149066 GCA_000966675.3 Picea glauca | reverse complement strand
AGAACAATTCATCATACATAAGCATTTACAAGAAGATACATGCACATTTAAAGGAAGAAGCATAAACTTAACACATAAGTTTTATCTTGCATATTTATACACATGAAGCAAGGTCTTGTAAAGTTTATTTTAATGAAGTAGGGGTGCTTGCATAGCATAACAAGTCAGCCTTCTATTTTTAGATCATTGAGAGCAGTTCATGGTTTTCAATTCGGCATCTAGTACTCCATCCAACACTGTGTCTGGCACTCCATCCAGCACTAAAATCGTGGGCAAGTTGGCGGAAGTTGGCGGTTATTATATCGGCAGCCTGTGATGGGTGAATTGATGACATGGGTTTTTCTCACACTCGTGGCCTCCAACTACTAAGCTCTTGACATCTTTTATTGAGCTATTATGTTGAGCGTTGAGTGGATTGTTTGGTTTCTAGAAGCCATACGCATTTAATAGAATCTGTTGTTTCTAGAGGAGGTCGACCCTTCTAGTGGTCGAACTCTCGAATTGTAACTACTATAAATACCACAGTAGTGGTCAGAAAAAAGTAAAGTTAATAATTGTGAATCTAGAATTATGTAATTCAAAGACGTCTCTATAAACTCGTGCAAGACTGTGTTTTTAATTTAAATGCCAAAATCATGTTGCGTGAGATCGTGATTCGTTGTTGAGGAGTAGTCACGACCTGTTGGTGGACCCACCAATGGTCTAGGTGAATATTTAGCTAGTTAGCTTGTGTATTCAAGTTGTTCAATTGTCATTTCTTCGATTTTCTGTTATATGCATTTTTATCATGTTTACATGTTGTGTTTGTTGTTCAGAGCTTAATTGTTTCAATTTCCTTTTTGCAGGTTGATTATAAAGGATAGTTAATATGTTGTATATTTTAAACTAATTAGTCAATATCTTGAAATCTTAGCTACTAACTGTGTCGTGTGATTAAAGGATAGTTGAATTTTTGCAAATTAAAGTAGAACAGAGTATTGGGTTAAAACAGAGTATAGAGTTTCTTTGGCAAAGTTTCGATGGACGAATAGTTACTAGTTTTGATTTTGATTCTTAGTTTGTTTATCTAGTTGCTATTTAATTTTCTTATCTAGTTTGCCATTTAGTTTGGTTATCAATTTCATCGTAGTATGTTGAGATAGAAGTAGGGTTTGAGTTATGTTTTTATGAGTATTTCAATTTGCAATTTGAATTGTTAATAGTAGGATTAGTTTAGTTTACTTTATGCAAATTCCATTCTAGATCTATATTGTAATTTTAATTCAAAGTTTGATTTTGAGTTTATTTTTTAGTTATAAGTCTTTAATGGTATGAATTTGCTTACATTAGCACAATAGTGCATTTGAATTAAATAGAATAATGTTTTCCTATTTTTGATGGTTAATGCATAAATAGAGAGATCACATGGATTTTTAGGGTAGTTGATATTTCTTCTATAATGGCTAAGTTCTCGTTAGACTGCTTGATTCATACTTTTCATTTCGCTATAGAATTTAATATTGAATTTATCCCTCTTGAGTTATCACTAATTGTTAAATGTCATCGTGATGCCATAAGACACCGAAGACATAATCATCAACATTATATTTGGAGTTTTCTTGTTATCTTAGATTAAGAGTAATTGTTGATTAATCTTTGAATATTGTCATGATGTTTTTAATTCAGTAGGGCAATATTTCCTTTTGTAGATTAGAGGTAATTATGAAGTTTATCTTAAGAATAGAGTTCACTTGCTTAATAGTTTGATTAATTGCATGTTGAGTAGTTTTGATTAGTTTACTTGTTGCATAAGTTTTAATAGGGTAGTTGATTGCTTGTTTACTTGTTGATGCTCATTAATCTGAATAGATTGATTAGATTAGTTTGTTGTTGCTATCGTTCATTAAGTTGAATAGATTAAATAGATGGCTTGATTTTTCTCATTAGATTGATTAAGTTAACTTGTTCATTTTAGGGTTTTCATTTACTTCTTTAGGACAATCCATTGATCCATTGTTCAAAAGTTACTTAGGGTAAATTGTTTAAGTTCCTTGATAGGGTTTTCTCATTGATAGTCTTTGCTTGAGTAGATTATCCCTCAAATAGACCATTTCCTTAGTTATACGATACTACCTCTAGATTTTCTACCTTGGCACATATAGTGCTACAACTCTAAGTTTACTTACCCAGGGTTGACAATTTAATTGAGGGTTTTTAGTGCATAAAGGAACACCCATCGATATCTTATACCCGAGATGTTTGATCAAAGATCCCATCAGATACAGACCAATTTTCAGTGTTGCAGGATGCAAGAGATTCATCCCTTGCATTATGCTTTAGTCTGTTCTTGTTTTTTGTGTATGTTCTCTTGTAAAATCCACCCCTCTCATTTCATGGCTTCTTGTATCAGACCCCCATTAAACCCCCATTAAAAAAATCTCAGGCAACAAGTTTAATGACATGTATAGTGTTACTATGTGTTGTTTATCTTATGATGTTGAATTTATTTCCTCTGAATGTATGACCACTTCATGTCATTTTTTCATTTGTTTAATGATGTGCAGATGGTACCTCCATGGATTTAATTATATGAAATTGTTTATTGTTTGATGAATTTTTTAATGATCTGATATATTTGTTAAAAATGTTGAATTCTTAATTGATCAACATGTTATTCTATCCATAGGTTGTGATATTCACCTTAAAACTACCTCACATGTCTATATTGTATTTTTTCTAAATCTGCCCCTTCTCAAACTTAAATCAAACTATCTAAAGCACTCGTGGACACATGTCTCTTCACATTGAATGTCTTGGTATTGTTTATGGCAATGTTTGAGGGTCGAGATTTTTATATGAAAGAGAGAGAAAAACATGTTTCTAGTAATGTTCATCAACATGGTTTTAAGATCCACTTTGGGTTTTAGCACCTGGGGTTCCTCGACATAGATTCATTACATCCTAGAACACCTTGAGGTATAATACCAATTATCCTTGCAGATCCATTATCTTCAAAAGTAGCCCTGCCTCCTTTTCCTTCCTTCAAGGTGAGAAACTTTGTTTGGTCCCCTTTCATGTGTTTTGAACATCCACTATCAATGTACCATTGGTTCCCTTCATTTTGAGCATAAAGTGCAAGTTCACATTCTTCCTTCTTTTATTCTTTCTTTGTTTTCCATACCTTTATATATTCTTCTTTATGTTTGGTAAGAACATATTCTTCCTTATTTATTATGTTGCTTCTATAGTCATGTGATATGTGCCAATAGTTATTGCACTTTTAACATTCAACATTGTAATCAAGTAGGGGAGCAAATGAATTGTGGTGTCTATCAAAAAACCCATGAGAACTTCTAGTTTTATTTCTCACATAATCATTACTTGCGGTTTTATAAGAACCTGTGTTTATATCTCTCACATGATCACTTCCCACATAATATTTTCAATATATTACTTTATGATCAAAGTTATTGCAAGAAAAAAACCATTCAACAAAGATATTTTGGTACCATCTTGTGAAAGGTCTTCTTGGTGGAAAAACTCTTCTAAACTCATTCATGTAGGTAGAATCATATTTTCTATGGTCATCATTTTATTTCATGTTGATTCTTCCATGGTTGATGGAACCTTTGATAATATTGGCATAGCTTTTAGGTTTTTCTTCCTTTTCCTTTTCTGATGGTTTTGTGACCTCAGTGCTTACATCTCCCTTGAGGGTATTTTGTTTTTCATCATAGCCAAGACCTGTTTTGATGAATGGTGACCTTTGGAAACTGAGAATGTTATCTACTATTTCGGTACACTTTCCAAAATTCAAGTTTTTTTTCAATTGATTAGTATTTTTATTGAGTTCCTTTCTTAAGGAAACTATTTAGGCTTCTATCTTCTTGTAGTTTTCTTCCTTTTCTTATAGATGGCTTCTCGCCACTTCTTATATCCTTTTTTCCTCTTCTAGTTAAGTCTTCAAGATAAAAAATGTTATAGCGCAAGTTGTAGGTTGGGAAAAGCCCGACCCAACCACAAATAAAGAACTACAACTTGGGAATCCTACACCCAATATCACCTCAATGTAAGTCTCTCACTTCAAGGGTGATTAGGTCACTCTAGGGAGGCAATCTTGATGACCCTAGGGGGATTCACATGGAGATGGAGGGAAGTGGAAATGAATCCCCTAGAGGTCAATTCTAAGTGGAGTGAAATGTGTGGAAATTATTCTTGTTAAGTTCCAAGGGTTGCCAAGTTTGTTGAGTGACCTGCAAATGATAAAATACATGCCTGAGACACAAGAAAAGACACTTTGCAATGATGTATGTTAGTTGTATCAGAAATTTAATCTTGTTGTACTTAATTTGTGGCAATATATAACAATATATATCAGCAAGAAAATGGTACTATAAGATGCTCAATAAATTCTAAATATCAAGTAGAAAATGCAATAGAAAGACTAGTAAATGACTAGCTAAACTCAAGATGAAAAACCAATATTATTAGCATAAAAGGTAAGGTTTTTGTAAACACTTGTATGCAGAAAATTATATCAGTCTTATGGATGTAGCATTCAATTTATTACATAAATAAAATAATCCACTGAAATCCCCTCAAACTTTGCCAAAAAGTGCGTTGGACCAAGGATAAAAAGTGTGCAAACTATGAGCAAAATCCAATGGTTGATAAGAGAGTTATTCAAGCAAATGAGTTAGGGTTTCTACAGCCCTAATGAATTAAAATGTAATTTTGTAACAAAATCAATAAGTAGTGGGAGATAGGGGATGCCCTAGAAGGGGAAGACTCCTCTCGATGAGGCCAACCAATTTCAAGCAAGAAACCTTTCAAAATATCAAAAATTGTGTTTCCCAAGGCAATGATTTTATATCTCCAATGAAAAACACGTATGACTAATTCCTTTAATATTGGGTTAATGGAGTCCAATAAAAATATATATATATATATAAGCTACCTCCTTGGGGGTGTAATCCCTTTTACCTCCCAAGGCAAGTTTCTCTAACTAGAGTTTAGGCTAAGAGGGTGTATGCCCTTATACTTCTCATAGTAAACCCTTGTATAATCAATGAAATGAAGCATAAAATGATGAATACTATGGTGGGGGTGTATGCCCTTATACTTCCCACCTAGATCCTAGAATAAAAATACTTGACTTGAAAAAATTATAGCATAATAGTAAAATACCATACCAAGATCAAGAGAAATGCCAAGATAATGCACCATAAGAACTAGAAAACATCATCCAAGACTAGCACCTCACTTCTCCATAAACCATTCATAAATATAGCCATAAACATGTGCACAAGAGATAAAAAGAGCCAAGTTTACTAAAAATTTCATACCAAGTCCTCTCACAATGAGGGAGAATTATGTTAAAAATGAGATCTTATTATCTCTATTTATACAAAATGTCACCAAAGTGACCTGTCCATAAATTAAGGAGTAAACCACAAGTTTAGGGGTCAACGACCCTAATATTTCCCCCTGAAAAAAGTAATATTAAACAATTCACTTAAATTTTCATTGTTTGCACAAATAAAACCCTAATTTTAGAAGGATGTATCCCCTTTAGGGGATGTTTTGTCACTTTGAGGAAGTTGTTGGTGTTCGAGAAGCATGGGTAGGCCTCCAAAGGCCACATTTCAAGCATAAAATAAATTTCATCATGGTGAATACCCTCCTCTCCTCAAAAATCCATGTGTCAAAAGTGTGGCACCTCACCACCATGCCCTAGCCCCAAAAGCATGACTTCAAGATAAACAAAAATAGGACGTTTCGCCCCTCTTGGGAAAATAGTTTGGCAAGTGAGGGTTGGGATATGTCTTCCAAATATTCATCAAAGAATTCCAAGCCTTATCTCTCTCATCTGGCATGCATGCCCCTGAAATCCAACCTGTGGGCTTGTAGCCCCATGGAAGCCCAAGCTAGGCTTGTTCTCCCAAAATAGTCCACCAACTAGATCTTGCAAAGACAAATAAGCACGCCCTCCAAGGATCTCAAGTCATAAAATCATGATAAGTGACTCCAATAAATAAATAATCCATCCAAGCATGTGAAAAAAATATCACTATATCAAACAATTAACAACGTAAAGACACGATGCCACTTGTCAATCTTGAATATGGGAGGGTTGATGAGGTGTCCTATTGGGTAGATCTTTACCTAGGTCAAAGAGAGTTTCCAATAGATCCCTCTCTAATCCATGTAAAGTGGATGAAGTGGTTGGGGTCAATACTCAATGGGCATAGGGCTCATGACATACAAGGGGTCTCAGTGTCTCCTTCATTGGTGCCTTTGTAGAGGGTGTGTGGTACCTTCATCCGCAATGCACTTTTTCCAAGCCCATCAATTACCTTTTATATTTATTTATTTATTTTCTTTCAATATAGCACAAAGAGAGGTTGAATGTCACTACCTTGGCATGGTGACCAGATGATGGCAATGTCACCCACAAACA
Organism: Picea glauca; assembly: GCA_000966675.3. NCBI lineage: Eukaryota > Viridiplantae > Streptophyta > Pinopsida > Pinales > Pinaceae > Picea > Picea glauca. The sequence goes on along the minus strand of JZKD02S1607626.1, from coordinate 142,627 downwards.
CCTAATGTAAATGAGAAGGTTGGCTCGTGATGAGACCCCCTTTCTCTCAGCCATGCAACTGAGATCCATTACCCTGTTTTGGTAACCAAATGATGGTAATTTCATACCATTAGATACTCATGGATGTGATAGGTCGACTCATGATGAGACCTCCTATCCTTCAACTAACCTTTTAATCATTATTTATTATATTGTGGGTCCCCTTTATTCAAAGATAAGTGTTTCAATGCTTTCTTGGGTGATCCATGGGTGAAGCATATGGAAGTTTTATACAAGGATTTTATTTTTTACCCAACATCAACCCCTCTGAGCCTTTAGCCCCTTCTTCCCATAGAATGACGGGAAACCCCTTCTTGGGTCAATACAGCGTAAAATCCCAAGAGATAAGGAAATGGAGGGGGGGAATTATGGAAAGTGGTAAGTGTGGTCAAGAATGGTATGATGGATCATTAAGGGAGTTCCCAGTAGCAAACCCATCCCTAAGGAAAACCACTTACTAGGGCACAATGTCAACCACCAAGGTGAAGCAGGGAAAAAGGCATAATGTCTAAGCATATATCATGAAATCTAGAGAAATGTATTCTACAACATAATCAAATGGATTATATATTGAAATGATGCTCACCATAATACTGACTTGTACCTCATGAAGCAAGTCCCACTGCCTTCCGAAATCCAGCTGGTGTGGTGGATGCCATCTGCAAAACTGTGACCATATGTGGTGGTGAGTGGGTTGTCCATCTATGAAAAGGGTATTGTTGGTTAGGTAGTCTCTCATAACTTTATATCTCCAACCTCAGGGCCTCAAGACATTATCTCCTTAGTTATCCACAAAATGGGGATAAAATATGGCTCCTACTTGGGGACATGTGATCACCGTAGAGTGCATGAGAACCAAAACATCTCTTGGTAGACTTGTGCCTGCAAGGAAACATGAAAATGTCAAGTGAAGGATGTTCTACTCATCCTTTTTCTCATATGGTCATAATCAAAACCAACTAAGCTAGAAAAAGAAAATTTTGACATTTTTTCAAAAACTCTAAGCTAAGCATGAAATCAATATGCAAGTAGAGAAAAATGAAAATGAAATGAATCTAAACTAATATGAGCAATCAAGATTCAAATGAAAGGAATCAAAATGACTTACCTACTTACCTGGGGCATGGGCCCTAAAGAAGTCATGTGCCACTCTGGAAATAATGTTGGAGGAGAGATCCATTTACTGGTAGTGGCATCCTCCTCCCTTCTTTCATGGATAAGTAGAAAGAGTTTGGTATGGACACTTCCTCTATTTTGTAGGGGCCTAGCCAAATACTGTCGAACTTTTTATGCATTCTTGTTTTTTCTCTTCTTTTGTCCCACAATAGAACTTGATCCCCTTCCTTGAAGTCCAGCTTTCTTTCCTTCCAATCAAAATTTCCTTTTACTTTCTCTTGATTCCTTTCCATTTGATCGAAGGCCATTCTTCGAGTCTCATCCAATTCTACAAGATGATTGATTCGCCCCTTCAATGGTTCCTTATCTATATTGAATTGTTGGGCTATTTTTAGTGCTCTAATTTGGATATTTATAGGCAAGTGATCCTCAAATCCACACACCAACTCAAAAGGAGTCCTTATGGTGGAATTCTTGGTGGTTGTGAAGTTGGTCCACAAGGCATACTTGATCTTGTTGTCCCAACTCTTCTTGTTCTCCCCAACAATATTTTTCACAATGTTCATGATGTTTTTATTGTTGGATTCTGCCAATCCATTCCCTTTAGGATAATAATTCTAAGAGTGTGATAAAATAATACCATACTTGAAACAAAACTCATTGAGTGACATTGAGCTAAATGCTTTGGCATTGTCGGTGGTTATCTTAGCATGGGCACCAAATATAGTAATAATATTTTCCTCAAGGAATTCCATCACGACTTATTTCATTTCTTTTTTGGTTGGGATAGCTTCCACCCATCTGGTGAAGTAATCAGTGGCAGTCAAAATCCATCAGTATACGTTACTAGAATTGTCTTTGAATTCACTGATGAAATATAGTCCCCATTGTTGAAATGGTGCTTCTACAATGATTGGTTTAAGGGGAAGGAAAAGGAGGCACTACTTGCTAGTAAAATATTCACATGGTTGACAAGCTATAACATATCGATGTGTATCGGAGGATATAGTAGGCTAATAGTACCCTTATCTTAAAATATTATGGGTCGTGGTGCATGCTGCAAAATGGCCTCCACAATGTCCTTCATGACATTCAGTGACTAATTTATCAGCTTCTTCTTTATAAACACATCTAAGGATTACCCCATCTGGGTTCCTCCACCCGAGACCATCTTCTGTTAGGAAATACATCATAGCTTTGAGTCTCATGGCTCTTCTTTTATGTTCCACCAAATGATTAGGGCATGTGAGTTTTTTGAAGTAATAAATGATGTATGAATACCATTCATTGTTTTCAGTCTCACTTACAACGATGTTGACTTGATCCTTTTTTCCTACCTCAATGGCCTCTTGATTTCTTTCTGTCATCATTTTTTCCATCCCTTGTCCTTTAACTATCTTAGTGGGCTTGATTTTCAAATCATATTCATGTATTTGTGACACCCAATTTCCCCTTCATCCAAGGAAATCTTGTTGTGATAAAACATCCTTTACAGTAGGGTAGGAGACAAAGGCCTCAATCGTGTTGTATCCCACATAGGTTTGAAAGTGTTTGAGAGACTAGACTAGAGTGTAATCTTGGTTTTTTTTGATGGTGTAATTCAATTATGAGTCCCTAAGATTATTTCTCATGAAATATATTGGTTGGTCGTCCCCTTTATCATTCTTTTGTAACAATACACCTGCAATGGTATCTTTCAAAGGAAAAGAGAAAATGATGAAGTAACTGGAAAATTTTAGGCCAGCTAAGACTGGTGCGACATTTATTTCCTCCTTAATACGTTCGAAAGACAACCTACCTTCACTTTCCCACTCAAAATGAACGTCATTTTTAGTAACTTGTTAAGGGGTTTAACAATTTTGACGAAGTTTGGGAAAAATCTTCTGATAAAGTTAATATGGTCAAAGAAGGATTGCAAGGATTTCTTTTCTTTAGAGAGAGGGATTTTCTTAATGGATTCAACCCTGGAAGGATCTATTATGATTTCATATTTATAAATGATGTGTCCTAATAACTTACCCTTGTCAACACCAAAAATTGATTTCTTAGGGTTGAGAGAAATGTCATTTTCCCAACATCTCTGGAAGATAGTTCTTAAGTGTCGAATGTGTTGTTCCCTCTTTTTAGAAATGGTGGTTAGATCATCTTGATATATCTCTATGAGATTTCCTCTTATAAATATGAAATCATAGTCCATGGATCGTTGAAAAGTATCCCCTGTGTTGTTGAGTCCAAAAGGCATTCGTAAATACTTATAGGTTCCCCAAGGGGTGATAAAACGAGTTTTGAATTGAACATCATGCTTTACCAAAACTTGATTAAACCCCGAGAAACCATCAAGAATGGACATCATATCTACACTGGTTACCCTTTGCAAAATATATTCCATGTTTGGTAAGGTATAATTTTCCTTGGGTGAAGCTTGGTTTAAGTTTCTGAAGTCTACACATGTCCTAATTTCACCAGTGTTCTTCCTTACAATAAATAGATTAGACACCCATCATGAATATCTAATCAGTTCAATTATTCCTCCCTCAACCATCTTTTGTAACTCTTTATGTACTTGTAGGGAAACCTTTGGGCTCACCTGTTTGAGATTTTGTATGAAAGGCTTTGTGCCATCAATGAGGGGAATGATGTGTTCTATAATGTCTTTCTGGTAGGCCTTTAGATCTTCGCAATGTAGAAATTTCAATACAAATTAAGTATCTCCTGGGATTCTCCTGATCTAAAAATTATATGCCACTGTTAAATACATAATCTCTTCTACTAATAATCTTACGTAAATTAAACCACGATCACAAAGTGAAATATCAAGAACACATAACACACAAGTTTTTCCAGGAAAGCGTAAAGCTAAAAACCCTACTATCATATATTATGTATATCATGGATCATGAAACAATCTCATACAAAACTCTAATCCAAGACCTCTCAGTACAATACAATCATCTCACACTATCATACAAAACTCAGCAAATACATGTGACAATATTCTGTCTCCAGATAGCCTGCCTCCTCTGCACAATCCCTGCAATTAGAATTCTCACAATGAATTTGAATCGCCTAGTTTTCACATGCTCATGAGCATATCCACTACATGTGTGATTGCATGAATTCACTTCATTCAAATCACAAATGATAGCCAAACTATCCCTTTCACCTGTTATCTCAACTAGGTCTCCACTGGATCTGACATGCATGTAGTTAACTGTGGTGAATCTTCAGTTGCATGTGAGTTCATTGATTTTGAATTAATTAATAATTAATTCACTGAAATCTCACTAGTGTAAGTTCAGTTACAGCTAGTACAACTGGACTTAACTCACTTAACTAAGTTAAACTACTTCACAACTCTCCTAACTACACTTATAACTTTGTTACAACTTCAAGTCACCTCCATGTATTACCAACCAACCTTTGAACTCGAATTTCCCATAGTTAACTAATTTTCCATTTCAGTTAATTATTTCAAGTAATTGTGAGATAATAGATTAATATTTATTATCCAATTTATTTAAGGGAAAAGTAAATTAGACACATGTTTCTTGTTGACTTTTCAACACTCCCTCTCAACAAGAAAGGGATTATCCTTCACCCCAATCCTGACTCTATGGTATTCGAATTTTCTCCTGGTGAGCACCTTCGTCAGAATGTCTACATCCTAATCTTCCGTAGGAATGTATTGAAGCAACATGATCTTCCATTGCACACAATCTCTGAGATGATGATACCGGATATCTATATTCTTATATCTATCATGAAACACAGGATTAATCGAGAGTTTAATGAAACTTTGATTATCACAATAAATCATTGTCGGAACTAAATGAGAACCAAACAAACCAACCAAGATATTTCTCATCCATATAGCCTCACATGTAGCTTGACTCGCTGCCATGTATTCCTCTTCCGCTGAACTAAGTGCCATGGATATTTGTTTCCTACTATACCAAGAAATAGTTGTAGATCTGATACTAAAGATCCCCCCTGATGTGCTCTTTTTGTCCGTTGGGTTGCCTGCCCAATCTGCATCAATGAATCCATGAAACTTCACCTCATCCATCTGTTTGTACCATACTCCATACTCAGATGTGCCCTTCAGATATCTTAGGACATGATTACCCACCTTCCAAAAGAGTTTGGTAGGCTTAACCATTGCTTGACTTAGTTGGTTAACCGCATAGTAAATGTTCGGTCTCGTATTCACTAAATACATTAGCGAACCCACTAATTATCGATAGACAGTAGCATCCACTACCTCTCTAGAAGTAGCATACTCTTTCCTCCAGTTTCCTGGAAGAGGAGTATCCATGGGTTTACAACCCTCCATGTGAAACTTACCTAGTATTTCCCTTGCATACTTTCCTTAAGACACAAAAAGTTCACCATCTCGTTGCCATATTTCCAATCCAAGGAAATAATGAAGAAGGCCCAAATCCTTCATATTGAACTCCTTTGCAAGGTCCTCCTTGCATGAGTGTATCAGTTGTTCATCACCAGTCAGTATGAAATCATCAACATAAAGAAAAATGATTAAAACCTTACCCTCCACCACTGATTTGTCAATGATCAGGGGATCAAATTTGCTCAATTTTCAAAGTGCTCGGAATACGGTAAAAATAGTTCCATTGCGTCCGTCTCGTTTTCCTAATTCCAGCGGTATATTTATTTTCGCGAACAGAGTCCGTATGGAGGAGATATCTCTATTTGACCGCCAAGTCAAACAAGGAAAAATTTGGGGTGCTGACTGTACCTGTCCGTACAATCCGTACGGCCACATGGAGGGCCGTACCATCTTGCTGACGTGGTGATTGCTGGTTGGATGTTCGTTGGTGAATATAGTGTTGACACGTGTCTCATAAGCAACAAATTGTATGAGGACACGTGGCCCAGTGCTTGGACGCCACGTGTCCCCCTTTGGTTTGGTTTATATGGTTAAAAAAATATTGTTGGAGTCCGCGGGTTTGAACCCCGGACCTCCCACAACATAAGTGTTAACAATACTCCGCTAACCAATGGGCCAACCCTTGTTACTTGTTTCATATGTCAACATATATATATTTATGTTTGCGGATTGTTTTAATTGTAAAGGGGGGTGGGCCGGGGCTTAGCCCCGACCCATAATTTATACTATGCATATATAACATATATTAAAACCACATGTTGTATAACATGCGCGCGGTGTATATAATTTAAACCAAAGTTAAACCATTGTATTGTGCGCGGGGTTTTAACCAATGGATAACCCGTGAGCTTTGTTTACCCAATGGTTTGTACATACGCGCGGGAGTTCCACAATTTGTTTGCACGGTTTTTAAACGGTCAAAATCCTTTTATGCCGAGCCTTTGGTCCCATGGCCATATGACCCAGTGCCGAGGCGGTTAAGGGCTGGAGGCGCCCTAACCATTCTACGGTTTGTACTGGTGCGCGATTGCGTACAGGTCTTGGTTTTTCCTCTTAAATGAGCATGTGTGCCAGGTTTGGAAAACAAGGGTGCAGATTGTAGAACCAAAGACAACAAAGTTGGAGAAGGAGCTTCAAGGAGGCATATCTTTCTCAGTTTTCGACCGTTTCAGGTGTCGAAAGAGCCCAGACAGGGGTTTTGGGACGTTTTGGAGCCATTGAAGCAGTCAGTTTGTTGATTTGAGCATTGTAAGACATGTTTTTAAGAACTTTGAGCAATTTAATATAAAAGATCCATTTGGAGGCTGGACCAGGAGATGTAGCCCGGAGTGGGGTGAACTCCTTTATCAAGTTGTTGTGTTTATGTCTGATGTTCATTGATTTATGCTGCTGTCTATGCTCATTTATACATAAGCAATCCTTTATTATGTGTTGCAAATTGATCTGGTTGCTTTAAACACATAACATTTTACTTGCAATTAATTTAATCAAGTTTATCAAGTCTTCTTCATTTTTAGATCAGTCAACCGGTCTTGGGATAATTTCCCATGCACTGTTTTTGACAATGGATTCATACTCCTCTACCATAGCATCAACCCAAATGGGGTCCTGCACTTCTTCATGAAAGGAAGATGGTTTAGTCACAATACATTTTGTCATGGGAGCCATGTATCCAGCAAATTGATCAGGAGACTGTCTCTGTCTGCGTTGTGAAGTAGGGGATCCTACATTCTGTGCAACATCTAGTCACAATCTATCAGCTTTCGTGGTGCACTTTTTTCCATTTTTGATGGATGGATTTGCTTGAGTGGTTTCCTCCACTCCATGAACCTCCTCATGTGGCTGATCCACATCTTGAGACTCATCTTTGGGAAACAACAGTTCCTCTTCTGCATGCAAGTCTATCTTCCTCTCAAGTGACAACCTCATGGCTTTCCCATCATCAAATTTTATATCCCGTCGAATAACAACCATCTTACTGTTAGGAAAATACACATGATAATTATGGGGTGTTTCTGTGTACCCCAAAAATATCCCAACTTCAATAGTTGGTTCTAGCTTCTTCCTGGAATCCTTGGTCACATGCACCTAAACAGATGAGCCAAAAATTTTAAAATGAGAAACATCAGGTTTCTTACCAGTGAAAGCTTCTTCAGGTGTACTCATGCCAAGTATTGTATTCTATCAGGACAACGGGTTTACACATAAACTATAGTATTGCATGCTTCTACCCACAAATGCATTGGTAGGCCCTGATCATGCAACATCACTCGTGTTGCACCCATGATCGTTCTATTCTCTCTCTCCACGACCCCATTTTACTGTGGGTTATGAGGCGCTATGATTTCTCTTCGAATTCCTTCTCTTTTGCAGAAGTCTTTGAATTCATTAGATATGTATTCTCCACCATTATCGCTCCTTAGAGCCTTCACTTGCTTCCTCGACTCTTTCTCCACCAATGCTTTAAACTCACAAAACTTTGAGAATGTTTGATCCTTCTTCTGCATGAAGAATATCCAGCATTTACGAGAAAATTCATCAACAAAAATAACATAATACCTATGTTTTGTTGTTGAAGAAATCGAGAATGGTCCACACACATCTATGTGAATTGTCTCTAGGATCACCGAAGCACGGTTCTCCTTTTCATGAAAAGTGGACTTTACATACTTCCCCATGGTGCAACCCTTGCACTGATCTAATTGAGCAAGTGTTCCCCTTGGAAGTCCAGCATGATCTTCAAGGCTCCATGATGAAGATGGCCCAATCACCTGTGCCATAATTCACCCTCATCCTGGTGCACCACTTTTTATGCCTTTCTCATCATGGCAACGCAGCCATCTACCTCCAGAATGTAGAGATTCTTAACTTGAATCCCTATCTTCTTGACTTGACCCATTGCTTTATGTTGTAGGTAGGCTTTTCCACCGCTGAAATTAACGTCATAGCCTTTTTCCTACAACATTGCGACTGAGACCAAGTTTTTCTTCAGACCTGGAACATGCATAACATTTTTCAATTGAAATGGTTTACCTGACTCCCTTTGAAAGGTAATGGTACCAATACCATTCAAACCGTATCATCCATCGTCGCCCATATCTATATGCATTCTGAGATCTTTCTCCTCCAAGTCACTTAAAGACTCTCTATCTCCCGTCATGTGGTAGGAAGCGCCACTATCCAAATACTACATCGATCCTGATGCACTTGAATCCATGAATGTGGTCAAATAGAATTCAAGTTCAAATTGTGAGACAAGAGCCTCACCAGTTGTAGCTCCAAAAACCATCTTATTCTTCCTCTTCCGCGAACAGTTAGTAGAGAGATGCCCATGTTCATGACAGTGAAAACACTTCACTTTGGACAAATCCAGCTTATTGAATTTAGACTCAGATTTTGAATGGAATTTCTTCCCTTTCACTTTCCTTTCCTTGGAAGTCAAAGCACAATCCTCTTCATCATCACACTTTGATGTAGATCCATCTCTGGTGTTCCTCCTGAACTCCTCTTGCACTAGATCCGACCATAGTCGTTCCCAATCTAGCAATTTTTCCCTTCCATTGACAGAGTCTTGATAACTGTGCCAACTCTTGGGAAGTCCTAGGAGAGCCAAGCTCACCAAATCATCAACAACGATTGTTATTCCCACACTTCCAAACTCATCCTGACATTGGACAAACTTCATGAGATATTTTGGAATGGAGTCTCCCTTCTCCATATTGATCTTCCTGAGTTTATCTTTGAGCGCCAATTTCCTATGGTCGCTGTTGTTTTGGAACAAATCTATCAAAGCCTTCCACATTGCATGTAGTGTGGCTTTCCCATGGATACTTGAGACAATGTGGTCTTGTACTCCCTCCAGCAGAATCCTCCTTGCCTTTGCCACTTTCTTTTGCGATGCATCAATATTTGCAGTGTCTGTAGAAACTGGCTTAGGAACATCTCTGTCAATGAATTACTTCAAGCCATTTCTTCGAGTACTGCCTCCATCTTGTCCTTCCAAGCATTGTAGTTCTAGCTTCCCTTGATGCATACTCCAACCTCAAGCCATTGAAAGACATTTTGATCTTGAATCAATTGTAGAACCAAGAAATTCCTTTTGCAAATTCAAATTTTATCCAACCACAAACTCAACTATTGCAATCCTTCTTTCCTTGGGAGGTTCGCACTTGACTAGTTACTAGCCTGAGGGAAGTTTGCACCTCACCTATGTATAGCTTATGAAAATTCTGAGGAAGTTCACACTGTAATGCACAGTGGGGTGAGGGAGGTTCACACCTCTCCTTTGAGCAACCTACGAGAATCCTAAGGGAGGTTCACACCTCTCCTTTGAGTAGAGTGCAAGAATTTCTGCTCTCAGAAATATGCATAGTTTTCAGTACTAAGGTTCACACCCTGCAAGAGACGGGACCTACGAAAATACTATTATTTTTTCACCTCACTTCCATAGCTCCATGTCTCTGATACCATGTAGAAATTTCAATACAAATTAAGTATCTCCTGGGATTCTCCTGATCTAACAATTATATGCCACTATTAAATACAAAATCGATTCTACTAATAATCTTGTGGAAATTAAACCACGATCACAAAGTGAAATATCAAGAACACATAACACAGAATTTTTTCTGGGAAAGCGTAAAGCTAAAAACCCCACTATCATATATTATGTATATCATGGATCATGAAACAATCTCATATAAAACTCTAATCCAAGAGCTCTCAATACAATACAATCGTCTCACACTGTCATACAAAACTCAGCAAATACATGTGCCAATATTCTGTCTCCAGACAGCCTGCCTCCTCTGCACAATCTCTGCAATTAGAATTCTCACAATGAATTTGAATCGCCTAGTTTTCAAAAGCTCATGAGCATATCCATTACATGTGTGATTTCATGAGGGCACTTCACTCAAATCACAACTGATAGCCAAATTGTCCCTTTCACCTGTTATCTAAACTAGGTATCCACTGGATCTGGCATGCATGTAGTTAACCGTGGAGAATCTTCAATTTCATGTGAGTTCACTGATTTTGAATTAATTAATAATTAATTCACTGAACTCTCACTAGTGTAAGTTCAATTACAACTAGTATAATTGGGCTTAACTCACTTAACTGAGTTAAACAACTTCACAACTCTCCTAACTACACTTATAACTCTGTTACAACTTCAAGTCACTTCCATGTCTTACCAACCAACCTTTGAACTCAAATTTCCCATAGTTAACTAATTTGTCATTTTAGTTAATTATTTCAAGTAATTATGAGATAATAGATTAATATTTATTGTCCAATTTATTTAAGGGAAAATTAAATTAGGCGCATGTTTCTTTTTGACTTTTCAACACGTAAGACCAAGAGAAGACATCCTTGAACTCTCTTATAAGTGTAGTAATCTTATCCCTTTCATTAGTCATTGTTCCTTTACCAAATTGGATTAAATTTGGGGATTCTTCAGTTCCAATGTTGCATTCAATAATCTTGTCACTGATTTTGTTGGAAGCTTTCCCTTTATACATATCATTTCGGTCAAAGAGGTTTTCTAAAGGAACAATTCCTTTGGGTAGGGGCATGTCAGTTGCATCGATGATATCAATGCTTTACTTCTCATCCAATAAGTTTATTTGGGCTTTCAGAGAATTCTCCCTCATTCTGTAGAAAGCAGAGAAGTTGACTGTCATTTTCAAAAACTTTCCAATGTTCCAAGTTGTCAAGTAATGAAGGTTTGAATTTGACTTCCACCTTGTAGAAATCGATTTCTTTGGAAAGTTGTAAGTTTGAAGCGAAAACAACAAGGCTATCTACCAAGTGATTTTCTTCCATAGGTATGGCCTCAATGGAAAAGTTTCCAAACCTTTTTATGGCATCCCAAATAGCATCCTTATACTGTTTAGCCTTGCGTTTTTTGCAGCTTCTTTCTCTCGTTCCTCTTGTAGGAAAATTCTGACATCTGAGGGAATTTCTAGTGAAAAAAAGTCATAAATATTATTAATTTGAAGAGTCCCCTTAGGGTTATATCCTCCTTGTATGAGAGAAGTAGCCAAGTTTCCTTCTATTTCACATGCTCTCTCCTAATCTTTAAATAGAGTAGTAGGGCGTTCCCTAACCAAGCCCCTATATGGATCTTTCATAGTTGATATATAAAGCTTGAGAATGGAAGTTTGAGGAGGTTTCAACTCCCAAGGAAAACATCTTATGAGGGTTTTAAACCTATCGTTGAAATCCCGTATGTCTTCCCCTATTTTTCTTTTGCAGCTGTGGAGTTGATTACACAAGGATTGGCAATCTCACTTTTTCTTGAATCTTTGGTTGAAAAGTTCTTGAAAGAAGTTCCAATATGTGATTGTCCCTAGGGGAATGTTGTCAAACCAATCCTTGGCCTTCCCAAAAAAAGTGTAAGATAAGCATTTCATCAGGAAAGCCTCATGTTGGTCACGAGATTCTAAATTGTGCAGGAAAATATACACACGATCTTATGGTTCAGTAAGGTCCTCCCCTGAAAATATGGGTAACCATTCTTTGAATTCCTTTGGGAGTTTATGAGGGGATCCAGGGATCTTTTTTATGTCCAAAGTTTTGTGTGCCTCTTTGTTTTGTGAGATCCAAGTAACCCTTGGCGAGGTGGGTATGGTTGAATGCGGAGGTGATGAAATAGCATGTGAGGATGGAGGGCTAGGAGAGGTGGAAGAGGAATTACGAGGGGTAGTGGATTTAAGGATACTAGGCTTTTTGGATGGTACTTTGCAACCCCTATAGGGTTTTTTTGTTGCACATTTCTTTGGTGGCATGTTGGAGTTGCCAAACAAGCTTTTTAGGAAAACGTTTGTCGATAAGGTGGAAAGGGAATGTACCTTGGGTGGAGTCGCCAGGAAAGATAAGGGAAAGGGTTTGGGATAGCTTACCAAAGTGTCTTTAGGGTATGAAGAAGATTCAAAATGTTCCCCAAAAATGGTGCCAAAAATGTTATAGCACAATTTTTAGGTTGGGAAAAAGCCAACCCAACCACAAATAAAGTGTTACAACTTGGGAATCATACACCCAATGTCACCTCGAGGTAGGTCCTGCACTTCAAGGGTGATTAGGTCACTCTAGGGAGGCGATCTCGATGACCCTAAGGGGATTTAGATGGAGATGGAGGGAAGTGGAAATGAATCCCCTAGATTTCAATTCTAAGTGGAGTGAAATGTGTGGAAATAAGTATTCGGAAGGTCCAAGGGTTTCCATGTATGTTGAGTAACCTGCAAATGATAAAATACCTACCCGAGACACAAGAAACAACACTTTGCAATGATGTATGTTAGTTGGATCAGAAAGTTAAGATTCTTGTCCCTAATTTTCAGAAATATATAACAGTATATATCAGAAAGAAAATGGTACTCTAATATGTTCAATAACTACTAAATATCAAGTAGAAAATGCAAGAGAAAGACTAGTAAATGACTAGCTAAACTCAAGATGAGAAACCAATATTCTTAGCATAAAAGGTAAGGTTGTTGTAAACACTTGTCTATAGAAAAGTATATCAGCCTTATGGCTGTAACATTCAATATATTACAGCAAGAAAATAATCAAATGAAATCCACACAAACTTTGCCAAAAAGTGTGTTGGACCAAGGATAAAAAGTGTGCAAACTTTGAGCAAAATAAATTGGTTGATAAGAGAGTTATTCAAGCAAATGAGTTAGGGTTTATGCAACCCTAATGGATAAATACGTAATTTTGTAACAAAAAAAATAAGTAATGGGAGAGAGGGGATGCCCTGGTAGGGGAAGACTCCTCTCAATGAGGCCAACCAACTTCAAGCAAGAAACCTTTCAAAATATCAAAAATTGTGTTTCCCAAGGCAATAATTTTATATCTCCAATTCAAAACAAAGTATGACTAGTGCCTTTACTATTGCGTTAATGGATTCAAATAAACAAAGAGCTAGAGAAGCTACCTCCTTGGGGGTGTAATCCCTTTTACTTCCCAAGGAAAGTTTCTCTAACTAGATTTTAGGCTAAGAGGGTTTATGCCTTTATACTTCTCTTAGAAAACCCTTGTATAATAAATGAGATGAAGAATAAAATGATGTAGACTATGGTGGGGGTGTATTCCCTTATACTTCCCACTTATCTCCTAGCATAACAATACTTGACATGGAAAAATTATATCATAATAGTAAAATACCATACCAAGATCGAAATAAATGCCAAGATAATCCACCATAACATCTAGAGAACATCATCCAAGGCTAGCTCCTCACTTATCCATCAACCTGTTATTGAATAAATTCGTAAGTGCAGACACAAACCGATCCCCCTAGATCCACCTGGATCTAGAACAAAACAGGACAGAATAGGACACTTTCCTTAAGTTTTAAATATCGAATTTACTAAGAGGAAAGAATAAGTAACATACCTTATAATCGCTTCCTATAGTCTTTGTTGCTCCCGCTTCGCTCCATTGCTCTTGTGTAGTCAAGATCAAACCAACCAAAGTGATAGAGATAGCATAAACTCAATATAAACCTATGTATGTGATCAAGGAATCATACAATAAAACACAACAAGCTTTATAGGAAAGAATCATATTACTGTATCATATTAAATGTGAAAGAGAGATTACAACCATGGCCTTGATGTCGTAAGGTCCCTTCTAAATGTCCTTTGTTCCCCACACACTTCTTGCTCCAAGGATTCTGAGACCATAGATATGATAGCTATTCACAATCTATCTTAACAAAGAAAATCTCAAAGCCACTCTAACCAAGCCAAAGCTAACAAGCTCAAGAATCAACAAAGCTAACCCAAGCTCAAGCTAACCAAAAGCTAAGCTTTCTCCATGATAACTCCTCTCCTTTTATAAGTGGAAGAGGATAAGGTGAGGAGGTTAGGACGATCCCACTAAATCATGAAAGCAAGTAAGATCCAAACCATTCGGATGCCACCTCACCATAGAAGCTTCTCCTTCTAGAATATTTAAGAAAACGCTCATTTTTCCCACGTGCTGGAGTTCTCGCACCCTAGCTATAGAGCAAGCTGTGAACACCTCGCACCCTGGCTATAGTGCAACCTGTGAGAATGGGTCATTCTCACACTTTTCCTATATAGCAACCTGCAAACTTCCTTTTTTATAAGGTTTTTACATAGGAAAATGCAACTTCTTTTCTCAGGAAAAGTTCTTCTCCCTTCTCTCTTCAGGAACTCAGGCCATTGACCCCTCTGAAGGAAAAAGATACGTTTACATCATTAACGATTATAGGGATGAAAAAAATAATGTGTAACACAACCATTCATCAATATATCCATAAACATGTGCAAAAGAGATAAAAATATCTAAGTGTAGTGAAAATTTCAGACCAAGTCCTCTCACAATGAGGGAGAGTTATGTTAAAAATGAGATCTTATGATCTCCATTTATACAAAATGTCACCAAAGTGACTTGTCCATAAATTAAGGAGTAAACCACAATATCAGGGGTCAAAAAACCTAATATTCCCCCCTTAACAAAGTAATATTAAACAATTCACTTAAAATTTCACTTTTTTCACAAATAAAACCATTATTTTAGAAGGATGTCTCCCCTTTAGGGGAATTTTTTCCACTTTCAGGAATTCATTGGTGTTGGAGAAGCATGGGTAGTCCTCCAAAGGCCACATGTCAAGCATATAATCACTCTCATCATGGTGAATTCCCTCTTCTCCTCAAAACGTCCATTTTTCAAAAGAGTGGCACCTCACCACCATGCCCTAGACCCAAAAGCACGATGTCAAGCTCAAAAATAGGAAGTTTTTCCCCTCCTGGGAAAATTGTTTGACAAGTGAGGGTTTGGCTATGTCATCCAAGTCATTATAAAGGCTTCTAAGTCTTATCTCTCTCATCTGGCATGCGGGCCCCTAGCATCCAACCTGTGGGCTTGTAGCCCCATGGAAGCCCAAGCTAGGCTTGTTCTCCCAAAACTGTCCACCAACTAGGTCCTGCAAATACCAATGAGAATTCCCTCCAAGGATCTCAAGTCATAAAATTATGATAATTGAATACAATCAATAAATAAGAAACCCAATCATGTGCATCAAAGATAACTATATCAAAAAATTAACATCTCAAAGACATAATGCGACTTGTCAAGCTTGAATATGGGAGGGTTGAATAGGTGTTCTATTGGGTAGATATTTCCCTAGGTCAAGGAGGGTTTCCAAGAGATCCCTATCTAAGCCATGTAAAGTGGGTGAAGTGGTTGGGGTCAAGACTCAATGGGCATAGTTCTCATGACATACAAGGGGTTGTAGTGTCTCATTCATGGGTTCCTTCGTAGATGGGTGAATGAGTGTGGGGATCTTTTTCCCAAAACTTCCCTCTTACACAAAAACTCCTTAGTTAACATTCAAAATTTTCTCATTACTCATTGTTTTCATTTATAATCAGTTATATTTGAATACATATCAGCAACATATCATCAACAAATCATCTCCACAAGGAACACAAAGAACACAAGATGTATGTACAATTTTTCTTTTTATT
>JZKD02S1607626.1:81562-95067 GCA_000966675.3 Picea glauca | reverse complement strand
CTCCCGAAGTCCGAATTCCCGACATCCGAAAGGAAGAGCGTTGACTCTTCGGGCCCGTGAGAAATAGAAGGTCCTGGTGGGCGCAGACGGCTCGGTGAGGGGCAGGTTGCGTCACATCCACAGCTGCCTCTGACTACACCTGAAACTGATCTGGAGGTGGTTCTCGGAAAAGGAAAGGCCTCTTAAGGAGAAGATTCTGCCGCCGAACTAGGTAATCCGCCATCTCCTTCTGTAGGAACTCCATTTTCTCCTCCTCAGTTTCTTAACAGACCTTTTTCTGAAGTTTCCCATTTCTTGAATTTCGGAAGTGTTCCTGCTGAGTTTTCCCCTCCTGGTCTGGGATTGGAGGGAGAAATCCTTGTCACTCCCCTCTCCCCTAAATCTATACCTTGGCATAGACCCAGGACCACAAAATATTTCCCCACTCCTAGCTTTACCACTCCTCCTCTTGTTACGGTTGCCGCTTCTGCACAAAGAGAATCATTTGTTGACTTAATCCCATTAGCCTTCTCCCTAAATCCTCTATTGTTTCCCATTCCACTTAGAGGCTCATTACTAGTATCCCCTTTTCAATCTCCTTCTCCTCCAAGTTCTCCTCCACCTAATATTCCCATGGCAGGAGAAAATCCCCCCATGACCATAATGAAGGCTATAATAGCTACTATGTATGCCCCCCTTGTGTTACCTCAGCCTCTCAATGCCCTTCCAGCAGATGGTTACCTCAAGCAGCTGCCTAAGTTTACAGGCGAGGGGGACATAACTGCAGAAGAACACCTTGAAGCCTTCTACAATTTTACAAACGATCATGTTATCATGCATGTAGATGTATGGATGAGGATTTCCATCCATAGTCTTGAAGGCGAGGATAGAAAATGGTTTAGGGCCCTGCCTCCTGGATCTATTGATGGGATTGAGGCTTTGGATAGTGCCTTTTTGAGACAATGGGGAGACAAAAAGGACTTCATGTATTACATGACTAAGTTTGGGTCTTTGAAGGGAAAGGAAGGAGAGTCTGTCTCTGACTTCTCCAAAAGATTTAATAAAATGTACAATAAGATCCCCATCGAAATAAATCCCTCTGAAGCCTCTGCCAAGATCACTTATGCCAACACTTTTGATCCTGATTTCCGCCTCTTGCTGAGAGAAAGGAGAGCCACGGCTCTGGCTCACATGCAGGATGAAGCCATGGAAGTAGAGTCCAACATATTGGTTGTTGACCGACTCAGGAATAAGGCTGACAGAGACATATCTAGAAGAAGAATAGAGGCCTCCTCATCTCATTCCTCTCCCCTTCCCCTTCAGACAGGTGAGGTAGCTAAAGTATTGAAATCCCTTTCTGCTAGGATGGAGAAGTGGGAGTTAGAGGGGAAGCCCACGTACAGAAACCCCCAGAATACTAATAACAGAGGTTTCAGGAGGCTTGGTAACAATATTCCACAGACTTTGCCAAAGGAACAAAGAAGCATAGACAAGGATGATCAGAGGATTCAGACCCCTCTCCAAAATAGCCTAGTTGCTCATGAGGGAGGAGAGGAGGTTGATGAACTCGACCCTGAGATCCACTGCATTGAGGACACTTCCCCTTTTCTCATTTGACACAATCTTCATATGAAGAATCCCTTATCAACACCCAAATCAACGAGTTGAGTAAAGGGGAAAAGGCTAGAAACACTCCTAACAGATACAATCTCAGGTCAAAAAAGAAAGAAAGAAATTTTGATAGCCAGGATCAACCCCTCATAGCAGAAAGGCCTACTAAAGTTGCAACAACCACTACTAAAGAAAAGAAAAATCAGAATGCTTCGCCAACAGCCAAGGAACCTACCTCCGAGGTAAGGGAAGCTCATAAGTCTCTCTCCTCCTTTAGTTTTGAGCATGAGATTCAGAAGATTAGAATTCCTGTAACCCTATCCGAACTAGTTAAAAATGAAGATTTCAAAAGGTCCCTCTCCAAGATGCTACAATATGAGCCCCCCCAGCCTTCCACAGACTCAATAAATCTCCAAGATGAAAATCCAACAGTCATCCTAGGTCCCATGGTGGAAGATAGAGATGATCCATCCCCTCCTTTATACACGTCCCTGAACATACATGATAAAGTGTTGCATAACTACCTCATGGATTCAGGGGCTTCCCATAAACTTATGCCCAAAATAGTAATGGAATAATTGGAACTGGAGGTGGCAAAGGCTTATCATGATTTGTACTCTTTTGATTCAAGGAGGGTGAAATGTCTTGGAGTCATCAAAGACTTGGTGTTCTCTCTGTTTCAGCTGCCAATGAAGAGTGTGGTCATGGACATTGTAGTGGTCGACGTTCCTCCCAAGTTTGGCATGTTGTTGTCAAGATATTGGATTAAAACGATTGGAGGAACATTACAGATGGATCTCACATATGCTACTATTCCATTATTTGGAGGAGAACATAGGAGGTTGTACAGAGAAGCCCATCTAGCCTATATTGTTAGTGGTGAAGCAAATCCCACCAATCATCCCATCTTTGCACTTGACACTGATTTGGGGTCTAGTCTATTACAGATCACTGATGCTCCTAAAGCCCCTTCCCAAATCAGAAAGCAACCCTTATTTGATCATGGGACACCTCCTCCAAACACCTCCATTTGGAAAATGTTTTTCAGTGGAGCTTCTTCTAGCAAGGGTACTGGCGTTGGAGTGGTTTTCATGTCACCTTCTCAAGAGACCATATCCCTGTCATACAAGCTGGAATTTGAAACCACCAACAATGTGATAGAGTATGAAGCTCTTGTTCTGGTTATGAGGGTTGCAAAAGAAATGGGAATAAGGGAGATGGCAGTGTTTGGAGATGTTGAATTGATAATCCAACAAGTTAGGAATGTCTATCAGGCCAAGCATCCTCAGCTCAGAAGTTACAGGAATGAGGTATGGGACCTGATTGATAATTTCTTCTCAGATTTCAAAATTTCTTTTGTCCCAAGGGAGGATAATGTTGTAGCCAATTCTTTAGCTATTTCAACTAGCCGGTTCAAGATCCCTCTGCTGCCTATGGTCAAATATGATGTTGAGATAAAATATAGGCCCTCTGTACTGAACAATGTCAAGCATTGGAAGGTATTTGAAGATGATCCTGAAATCGAAAAATTTCTCCAATCTATTGATGATTTTTTTGCATTGCACATTGATCAGGATCCTAACCTTGAAGGTGACCCTTACCCTGAGGTATTTTTAAATGAAATTGCTAATCACCAAATTATTCAGCTGCCTAGCAATCACATTCTGAGGGGACTAGTCCCTTTAGAAAGATTGTTCGATGGGAATGGTGTGGCAGTAAAGGGTAGGGTTTCATATGAATATGCTGACACAACTGAGTGCAACATTGGCACACAGGAGGAGCCTAAGTTTGTCAAGTTGTCGAGCAGTTTGACCAGAGAACAGAGGGCCGAATATACCGAGTTATTAAGAGAGTTTGTTGATGTGTTTGCATGGACCTATGAAGACCTCAAGACATACGACACATCCATCATTGAACACAAGATCCCTCTGAAGGAAGGAGCTAGGCCATTTAGCCAGAAGCTAAGATAGATAAATTCCATGTTGTTGCCTATCATGGAGAAAGAACTGAAGAAGTTGTTATATGCCCAAATCATTGTCCCCTTGAGATATTTTGAATGGGTGGCCAATTTGGTCCCAGTAAGAAAGAAAAGTGGCGAAATCAGGAATCTAAATAGAAGATCAAGAAAGGAAAATTGCCCCCTACCTAAGATGGAACACATACTACAGAGGGTAACTGGTGCATCCAGGATATCCATGATTGATGGATTTTTTGGATATAATCAGATATCGATCATGCCTGAAGACAGGGAAAAGACAACCTTCACCACTCCTTGGGGAACATTCATGTATGCCAAAATGTCATTTGGGATTATGAACGCAGGAGCAACATTTCAGAGAGCCATGGACATAGCCTTCATCGGGGAGAAAGACCAATTTGTGGTTATCTATCTGGATGACATCACAATCTTCTCCAGGTCTGATAAAGAGCACTGCTATCACTTAAGGAAAGTTTTCTCGAAGTGCCGGAGGTTTGGTCTTTCCCTAAATAACAATAAATATTTGTTTTCTATGATGGAGGGAAAGTTGTTAGGCCATATGGTCTTAGAAAAAGGAGTGAGGATTGATCCCAGCAGAGTAGAGGCAATTTAGACCCTATCACTTCCCAGGTCTAAGAAAGAAGTCCAGGCCCTTTTAGGAAAGATTAACTTTCTGAGGAGGTTCGTCTCAAATTTTGCTGAGCTGGTGAAACACATCACAGCCATGCTCAAAAAGGGAAATGAAGTGAAATGGACCACTGAACCCAGGGAATCTTTTGTCCAAATAAAAATGGCATTGACTGAGGCACCTGTGCTGATCAGTCCTGACTATTCCAAAGACTTCCTAGTTTTTTCTTTCGCTTCTTTTGATACAGTAGCAGCAATCTTATTGCAGAAAAATGGGGAAGGGTGAGAGAAACCCATTGCCTTCTTCAGTAAAGCATTAAGAGATTCAGAAATCAGGTACGAGATCATGGAGAAGCAGGCCTATGCCTTGGTGAAATCTCTCAAAGATTTCAGAGTCTATGTTTTGCACTCAAAAGTGATTGCATACATTCCATCAGCCTTTGTGAAGGACATCCTTATACAGTCCAACATAGATGGGAGAAGAGGTAAATGGATTGCTAAGATCCTTGAGTTTGACCTGGAAATAAATCCCACCAAGTTGGTTAAGGGGCAGGGTTTGGCCAAGCTACTGGCTGAATCCAATTGCAGAGCCTTGGGGATAAGCTTCATCAATGCTTATTCAGAAAATCAGCAAGTTGAATCGTCCAACAAAGGTTCTCAGGGTGACTTATTGCTAGCAGAATGCACCTGGTATAGAGATATCTTGTATTTTCTGCAAGAGTTGAAGCCTCCTGATGGAATGGGTAAGAGTAAGGCAAGATCTTTAAAACTCAAGGTGGTCAAATATTGCATCATTGACCAAGTCTTGTACTGGAGAGACCCTCTAGGGGTGATGTTGAGATGTTTGAACCCACAGGAAGCCCAGAAGGTTATATTTGAATTCCATAATGGCCTTTGTGGAGGACATTATTTTTGGAAGACCACAACTCACAAAATTCTCAGAGCTGGGTACTATTGGCCCACCTTATTCACTGATGTTTGTAGAGAAGTTAGAGCTTGCATCAAATGCCAAAAGTTCTCAGGAAAGTAGCAGCTTAGAGAACTGCCACTGAAGCCTGTAGTAGCTTCAACACCTTTTCAATAATGGGGGCTAGACTTCATCGAGGATATCCATCCTCCCTCAAGTGGCCAACATAGATGGATCCTAACTGCAATAGATTATTTCAAAAAGTGGATAGAAGCTTCCCCCACTAGAAGTGCATCGCACAAAGTAATTATCAACTTTCTGGAGGATATCATAGCCAGATTTGGCTGTCCCAGCAGGATTTTCACTGATAATGTTGCTTCGTTCAAATCTGAGCCTCTGATTAAGTTCTATGAGCAGTTCCATATCTCGCTAATTCACTCCACCCCCTATTATCCTCAAGGAAATGGACTGGCAGAATCTTCCAATAAAATCCTAATCAAGCTCATTAAAAGATTATTGGAAGATAATAAGAGGGCTTGGAATTCAAAGCTCAAATTTTCTCGATGGGCTAATTGAGTGACAACGAAGAAGTCCTTGGGCACCTTGCCTTTTCAGCTGGTTTACGAAACAGAGGTGATTTTTCCCACTCAGCTCGCCTTACCTGTAGCGAAGTTATTTCAAGATTATGAAGAAGAGTCAGATCATATGGTCAGAATGATTCATCAGATGGTGGAAGTACAACAGATCAGGGAACAGGTGATGGACACAACTCATAGTCATCAGTAGAAGGTCAAACAGGCCTTTGATAAGAAGGTCAAGAAGAAGGAGTTTGAGATCGAGGATTTGGTGCTTAAGTGGGATGCACCCAGACAAGATAAGGGCAAACACAACAAGTTTGATGCCCTATGGATCCGAACCTTCAAAATCTCTGAGGTTTTCTCAAATAACACGTATAGGTTGCAGGATTTGGAGGGCGGAGAGGTTTTCAACAACCCAGTAAATGGGCATTTTCTAAAGAAATGTTTTGTTTGAGCCTTAGACGGATCCTTTGTTTGTAAATATTGTCCTTTGGGTTATTTGTTTATTTTATTTTTTTTGGCTTAGTAAATGACTCCATAGCCCAATAGCAAGGCACTGAAGCTGCAAAATGAGTTCTTAGAGCATCACAAGGATGACTCTATCCCCCATGGAGCCTAATGTTAGCGCAAATTCTTGCAAGGGGGTGTTTTCTCTCCAAGATTCGAGCCCATGGCATAAATGCAAAGAAATGGGGCTTAAAGAACCCATCAAAGGAATTTTATTCATTTGCAGGCATGAGCGCAAAGTGCAACAAATAGAAGACGTCCATTTCAGACTTAAGTGTTAGCAGATGAGTGATATGGGATTCAACGGCGAGGATCGATCTATAGAGCAGATCGTCAGTCATCAGGTAAGACAGAGCCACAGAGTTACACGAGTTTTAGCGCTTGAGAGGAACACGTGGTGCACGATTTGGCTTTATCGCCTCTTCGCACATCGTGACTTTGAAGAGCAAGGACTAGATCCCTCTCATCCATGAGATGCAAAGTGCCGAAAGCATCTAGGACCCGGGCCCGCAATCTCACCGAAAGTGATCTCAGTCTTCCATCCCAAAGGGACACGTGGTGCATTATTAGGCTCTTTTCCTTTTCTCCCATCGCAACTTTGAAGCACTTTTCTTTGCAACTAGGATCCCCGAGACATGAAGTGCCGAAAACATCCAGAACCTGAGCCCGCAATCTCACCGAAAGTGATCTCAGTCGTCCATCCCGCAGGGACACGTGGTGCATGATTAGGCTCTTCGCCTTTTTGCCCATCGCGACTTTGAAGCACTTTTATTTGCAGCTGGGATCCCCGAGACGCGAAGTGTCGAAAGCATCCAAGACCCGGGCCCGCAATATTACTGAAAGTGATCTCAGTTGTTCATCCCGCAGGGACATGTGGTGCGCGATTAGGCTCTTTGCCTCTTCACGCATCGCGACTTTGAAAAGTAAGAACTAGCTCCTTCCCATCCCCGAGACGTGAAGTGCCAAATCTCCTGAGCATATCGTCTCAGCCACTCCCTGGGGAGGTAGTTAATGAAAATCAAGCAGGTAGATGAAACCTCAACTTGAGCCATAAATGGAAGGTATGGGAGGCCTGGAGCAATCAGCCCGTGGTACCCTTGTGTGAAGGTCCCCCCTGCAAGAGCCATTCTGAGTTAAGATGGCATTTGATGAAGGATTTCCATCCGAAGTTTGACTAAAGGGATGCCATGCCTCAGAGATTCGAACACACCTCTGTTGGGCAAATTTTTCTGAGTATATGTACTCAATTTTTCTATTTTTGTAGGCATCGATGGTTGAGCAGAGGCTCCCAATTGTAAATTTTTTACGAAGCACTAGTTTTTCTGGTTATGTATTGGCTTTTGAGACTTCTTTCCTTATGAATGTCATCTTCTTTCCACCTCTCTGTGTACACTGTGTTAGAACAGCTCGAAATTGGAGGATCCAGTCGAGTTACACTGTTATAGGATGATGTATGTTGGATCACTGTAATAGTTGTATTTTTTCTAGTCATTTCTTGTATTTTCTCAATGCTGAATGATTTGGAATTGGAAGATCCAGCCAAGTCACTCTTCAGTTCCCTGAAACTCTGAACCAAGAGGATCTTGGATTCTGAGTTTTTCCTCCTCAAGCTGTTGAAAGACCTGATGTCCCAAGCCATCTTTCTCACTCATCTCACCAAGTCTTCCACCTGCTCATTTTATAATCAACTCACTGACAAAAGTTAGGCTAAGACCTCCTTTTTTTATTACATATCAAGCAAAGTTTTCTGAGTTAGAACAATTTCCTCTTGATTCTCCATCCATTCAGTCACCCCATTAAATTATTCCTGACAAAACTGATGGGCGTTGGGCTCTGCTCTTGCTACAATTTGGGAGTGACTTATGACGCTAACAAAACCCATCAAAACTGACGAAACTGAAAATGGATGAACAAATCTCCCAGAAATGGCCCGCAAAGGTGCACTCCTCAATAGCTTCCCTGCATAAAAATGGCTTTGCCTCAACAATTCAACAGAATTTTCTTGTTTTGAACCTCTTCTATGGATTCAAGAGACTTTGGTTTATATAGGCCTAAAGTTGGTAACAAACTCCCAACTTCTCCCCAAGATTTGGCCTCAAAAAGGGCCAAAGATCCCCCAATATTGACCAAAATCTCTCAAAACTGCTGAGAAAATCAATTAAAATCATATAATAAGGTTTAAAAACCCATTTTTGGTACATAACAAGGTGCAACCCCCTTCCTCCATGCTCTTGGGCATATGGGCACCCACCATGTGTCCACGGGCTAGCGCACTCATCCTTAGCCCCCCCATTCCTAGCTCCTAGTCTTAAGGCATATCCATGGGACCTCAGGCTAGTCTCCATGTGCCCCAAATTTTGTTGTATCCCCAGTTTTTAGTACCTAGTCATGCCCTTGGTCAGCGGGCTAGGCTGGCCAACCGGCGCCATCTATGCTAATCGTTTAACACATGGAATATGGTACAGTCTGGAGACCCGATTCATATGGGATGGCCAATGTGATCGGGGGCTAGAGCATATACCAAATCCGCACCAAAATATATAGAGAAGGTCCCATGGGAAGGTCGTATGGGAATGGGTTGTGGCTGGGGCTAGGCCCCAACCCTTACTCCGCCCAAGATTACACCATAGGTTAATTAAAATAAATATTAACTCATTGCTATGTTAAGTAACACCTGCAGGGGGGCTCGTAGCCCGGCCCTACCAAGTCACTCTAACCTGGACTAGAGGTCACGGGTTTGAATCCTGTAGAACCCATAAATTTTTGTACCACAACCAATGAGCCAATAAAGGGGTTCCATGTAACAGCCCATGACTAGGCCACGTTGCACCTTTACATTCACCCATGTAAATGCCATCTGTCAACATCCTATTTGACCACTTATCTTCATGCATGTCTCCCCAGTCAGCATCTAACTATAATTTCCACATTATCCTATATTCCATTTATATTCCATGTGTCATATGGTGGTACGGACCTGCCACATTAGTCATACGAACGTGCCACGTGTCACCCTTTTAGTGGTGCCACATGTCACAATATCATTGGTCCACCTATTACCATCAATTGCCTAGTCAATACCAATGCTCACTTCCATGTCATCATTGTACGACCGTACACCTGTATAGTCATCTACCATGTTAGCACTGTACGGACTGTACAATCATCAAATTTTGCCTATTTTGAAAAATGAACAAATTGTGATATCTTGGTCATACAACGTCTGTTTGAGCTCATTGAAGTTGCGTTGGGTTTTTATTAACAAGGCCTACACACACATCCATTTTGAAGATATTCTGAGCACTTTGATTTTTAGGCCTTTATGAACCCTATCTTGGCTCCAAGATCCATTCTAGATCACCTCAAGACACAATCTCCTTAGTTATCCACAAAATGTGGATAACAAAAACTATCTTCTTTGTTTCTTCAAGATCATGGTCCTCCTCTTCATATTTCTACAATTTCTCTTTCTACTTTTTGTTCCTTTCTCTAGGTCTGTCTACTTCTTCCAAGGAATTAATGAGTTCTACTTCAAGATTCACTTCCCCATCAATGTCTTCTTCTTGTTGTTATTCTTCTTCTAATTTTTCTTTGTTATTTTCTTCACTTTCTTTATCGATATACTTTGTATCCATGGCCATGAAAATGAATTCTTCTTTATCAATGTCAAAAACATATCCATTACTTTCTTCATATGAGCTACTATCCTCTCTAGAGTAAAGACTCTTCTTCTTAGTACATTTTCCTCTTTTGTGTCTATAAGATTTGATTATGTTGTTATGTTCTTCTTTGGAATTATTATCTTTATCATCATTGTCTTCCCTTTTAGGATATGGGCATTTAGTAGCAAAATTCCCTACTCTACCATAATTAAAACATATGAAGGGTAGATTACCTTTGTGTTTTTCAGATTCTCTTTCTATATTTATCACAAATAGTTCTTCTTCTATATATGATTCATGCCTAGAACAATCACACAATTTGTTTCCTTTTGTCTTCTTTGATGCTTTCAAAGTTACTTCCTTCCATGATGGATTTTTGTTTTCTTTCTTCATCTCATATGCAGTGAGAATCCCATGCAGCTCATCCATCATTAGTTTGTCTAGATCCTTAATTTCTTCAATGGCATAGACCTTCACATCAAATCTTAAGTGGAGATACTTGAGCAATTTTTTCACAATCACTGATTCTTCAACCTCCTCGCCAATTCCTCTGATGGTGTTGACAATTTCATCCATTCAAAGAAAATAGGCTGCAACATTTTTATTCGTCTTCCATTTTCAAACTCTTGAACTATCTTCTATGAGTTTGGTTCTTTTCCTTCTTCACCTTGTCATCACCTTCATATATTTTTTTAATTTTTTCCCAAATATCTTTTTCTAATTTACAATGCATCAACTTGACAAATTATGATTCTAATAGACTACTCAATATAACATTCATGGCTTTTTCATTATGTTCACTAGGCTTCTTCCCGACCACATCTTTTGGTGGGTTTGTTGGGGCTCTATAACCATTCATGACTGATTGAAAAATATCAAAACTAAGAGCCATTAGATAATTCTTCATTCTCACACTCCATAATGAATTGTTTTTTCCATCATGAAATGGACCCTTGTTTGTGAAGAAACCTTATTGACTAGCCATGTGTGCTCTTCAGATATACCTTCCAGTGGTTAGACTATTTCCAAAGGAACCCAATCCAATACCAATTGTTGAGATTATGCTTATGTTGATAGGGGGGTGAATCAGTATATGATATTGTTTACTTTATTTAATCATTCGTCAATCTATTATTAGCTGAGAAAAAATAATCACATATAAACTCAAATCATAATG
Source organism: Picea glauca (assembly GCA_000966675.3). NCBI lineage: Eukaryota > Viridiplantae > Streptophyta > Pinopsida > Pinales > Pinaceae > Picea > Picea glauca. Next base: position 84,041 of record JZKD02S1607626.1, on the reverse strand, counting down.
CACAGAGTTTAATGTGGAAACCCTTGCGGGAGAAAACCACGAAAACCTATTTTTATCAATATATGTAGGCACCAACCTACTATTACAAAAATTGTATGAACCAACCTGTTGTTACAAATATTTTAGGCACCAACCTACTATTACAAATATTGTAGGCACCAACCTACTGGAGAAACTAGTATCCTTAGCTGAGCACAAACTCAACAAGATGTAGGCACCAACCTACTGGAAACACCAATATCCTCAACTGAGCATTTTGGCACAGTGGTAGACCCAGGTTTCAACACTACAATAGCGCACCAACAAAACTCTAACTACAGGCCCTTTAGGCAACACCTACGAAGCAGATGAAGTCTTACCCAAGGTAGAGGCAAAGGTGGTTGCAGGACTTAGATTTATACAACCTTAGCTGGGACACATATATATGATTCTAATACTTAACAGAGCACTCAACATTTAACATTCATCAATATCCAGTCTTAGTTACAGTGCAGTTAAACCATGGTTCACCCCCACCCTAGAGCTACGTCCACCAACTCTTCTCTTCTTTATTATCTTCTTTCAATCCTCTTACATGCACAGAACCACAAGACCAACTCCACATAGGGCAGGAGATCTATGCGCACTTCGTCGGATCCTCCTTTCCCAAGTTTGGCACAGCATAGATCCTTCTTACAATCACTTGCACTTAGCTCTACAAGTTCTCAACACACAGTATGCACAAAGCATTCACAACTATTTTCTCTTAGATCATTGGATTACAACTGACTCTTTCTTACATATCCTAGCTACTTATTTATACATATAAAATAGGCCTAAGCATGGGTAAAACCCATGGGTCGACATTCCCATACCCGTTACATAAGACCAAAACCCAAAAATCCCTAAAAAGGGGTCGAGATCCTGCGATCTCCACTTCGTCTTGTGCTCCACCTTCGACAGCCTATCAAAGTCCCAAAAATAGGTCAAACATGACCAAGGATCCTCAAAACTTGATCAAGGGCCAACAGGCCCCCAACACTCACCTGTGACTTGTCCCAAGTCACTCTGATCTGACTAGTTATGCTTCAAAAGCCTCAAGCTTAGCTCAAGCTACTTCAACTTGTTATTGTTCCACAACCTCGTGTTCAGCAAACTCTTGTATGACTGCTTCGTTGACAGGTCCCTCTAGGCGTTGTTCAGCTGCAATGACGACTTGCTCCAGTTCCACTCCTCGGCCTTCGATCTCTATGAATAGTTGGTAAGCCTCATTCTATATAGGTTGGAGCCTCTGAGTTACTTGCATAACTCTACTCTGAATAGTGTTGACTTATTGTTGGGCAGTGCGTTGCTCCTGGTATCACTTCATTCTTTCCATGGCTAACAAGGGCTTTAACTGTGCCTTTATTGTTTCTTCTTGATACTTCACCTCTCGGAGCTGCAACTCTAGTGCCTTCAGTTATGGATTCTAAGTGAGTTGCTCATACATCTAGGCACTATGATCACTTAGTTTCTTTCATTCCATGGAAAGGGATTTGATTCTTTCAACTGTTCTTCGAGCAATTGCTTCTCTTTGGTCCCTCACATCCTGTGGGGTGTTGGGTAATGTGCGGAGCTCTAAGTCTCTTATTATGTGTTGTAGCTATTGGATAGCTTCTACGAGCTTCTCTACTTGATGCATGAATCGGTCTTATGCCTATGTTTCTAATCATGTCACAAAGTGGAGTGCTCTGTTGACTACTTCTTTCACTTCGATTTGATCTGTGAGAAAATGTTCTTTTTCTTGTTGCATATGTACTTTCTCTTCTTCAAACTTTCCCTAGAGAGAAACCTTCTCCTTTTCTACAAATCTGAGTTGTTGTACGATTACGCCTTGCACTTGATTCAAGGCCTGGGTGGCTTGTTTTGTTTCTTCTTGTGCGTGACGAATGCGAGCTTCAACCGAATCAGCTAATCGGTGGAGTTGGTCTAGCTCATCTGCCAACTCTGGTTCTCCTAATGGAAAAGGCATAGTGGACACTGCGCGGCTGGATTGAAGGGCCTGTTGTACCCCTCAAAGGTTGAACTTAATTCTATCGTACATTTCCTCCTTCTTAGCTTCTTGTTTCTCCACAATTTCCAGCGAAGTGTCGTTTAGGGATACTATGATGAAGTCAAAATCATCAGTAGTGAGAACAGTCTTCATCTTGGTCACGGTGGCTTTTGATTTTTTTTGGGAAGAAGGTTGTTTGCACCCAATTCGTCACTTGGTGAGAAAATAAAGGGTGCTTACATGCCCAGTTGGGTCTTGCTGAGCATGACAGCTGTAGAGGAAAGAGTTAGAAAAAGAACAACAAATCTATAAGCAAGAATTAAACTAAAACAAACTAAAACTATGAGCATATAGAAAAAGAAATAACAAAGACAACAAGACCAATATCACCAATGTTTTTGAGCTGGTCTATTGATGAAATCAAAGCACAATGAAGAAAGGGAACTGTGGTTCCTTCTTCCTCCAAAG
>JZKD02S1607626.1:68226-79667 GCA_000966675.3 Picea glauca | reverse complement strand
TGCAAATGGAGGTGTGAGTACTGTAGAGCCGGGAATGGGTATCCTAAAGGCCAATATCAGAGGGTGTGACTGGAAATGTAAATGCAATACAGCGGGAGAGACTACATGCCAGTGTTGAATATATTTTTGAAGGAATGAGGTTGAGGGATGATGATCAAGTACCTGTACACAGAACAGCCAACTACCCAAAGTGAACAATATCTGAAGAGAATCTAAGATATGAGCATGTATTAGATAAATGTGACAATGTGCGTGCGTACCTGACCATGATATGAAAAAAAGGGTGCCTCGGGGGCTCAGGATGAAAAGTGACCTAGGGACAAATGTGATGTAGGTGGCAGGATGTTGATCCCGTGGTTGAAGACGGTTTGAAAAATGGACACCTTGGGCTCCCGGAATGGTGAGTGGAAGTTTGGAAAAGGGCCTATATATAGCTGTAGGGTCCACATTGCCACCTCATTTGTACCTGCTGCCCCAGTGATTGGACGAGCAGATTTCATAGGAGATTTGGTGATTCAGGGAGGATGAGGTGGCCGATCGACGTTCTGCGAGTTTCAGGTTAGTTGTCTGATCATCCTGCATAGAAATAGGTTTCCAATTTTTGGGCAGGGTAGGTACGGGGGGTCGTACAGGGGTTTTGAGAGGATTTTATATGGGATGTGGGCCCACATGCGTGGGTGATTCAGTGGAAGGCGCGCATAAGGGCACACCTATTCACTAAATATGAGTGCATGGGTTGGTGGGTAGGGTAATTTAAGGCGCGCCCTATGGGCGCACCTGTGAGTTGAACAGGCGTGCATAAGGGCATGGTTGTGGGTTGTACAGGCGCGCACATGTGTGCACCTGTGGGGTGTACAGGCACACACATGTGCGCACCTGTATGATGGACAGGCGCACGCAAAAGCACACCTGTGCAGTGAACAGGCGCGAACATGTGCGCGCCTGTATAGTGAACAGGCATGCATGTGTGCGCGCCTGTGGGTGAAAAAATCACGCCTTTGAGGCAAGTTTTGAAGGGTAAAAATTGAGTCTTTTTGATGCATTTGATGGTTGCATACACTGATATAGGACTCTGTGTTGTGTGCAAGTGGCTAGCAGTGATTATGGTTGTTCGGTGGCATGAGCGAGACTGGTCGCAGTTGCAAGAGGATGTGGCCAATGCGGGGCCTACAATGAGAGCGACTTTAGCAACCTGTGGGTTGCTAAAGTTTTTTGAGTGCCCATTAATATGGGCACAGGAGTATTTACTTCAGTTCCTGCTCCATATGTGGAGTCCAAAGCTGCACTGCTTCCTCGTGCGAGGAGAGCAAATCCCCTTCACTGCAGTGGAGGACGTATATTTTTTAACTGGGCTCCCCTTTTGGGGAACGCATCTACCGGCAGAGCCTATGCTGCCGAGGGATACACCCCTGGCTACGATTGAGGTGTGATACTGCTCAGGCCTGGACTTTATGTCAGGGACAGTGGTGAGCATCAGTGTTATTGATGCCTTAGCACATCGCTGTATAGCGGCAATGATTGTTCATGTGTATGGGTCACTGACGACCCAACGGATTAGTGGTGGCCAGTTGCTGGTGCTGGAGAGGGTGGTGGTGGGCCATGAGCGGTTCGCATGGGGGCTTACGCTGCATGCACGGATGATCACGCAATTGGACCGTTGTCGGTCCACAGGTGCTGGGGAGTTTGCATTTGGCTCGATCCTAGTAGCCTGGTTTTTGGAGAGGGTGTCGATGTTGTGCCCGTGGGTTCTACTAGAGGCGCCTGGGGAGCGAGAGCCACAATTGAGGCGGTGGTCTGCAGTTTTGGTTCACCACAGTGGTGGCGAAGGTGGCCATTATTTTACGGTGCAGGCAGCGCAGATATGGCGGCAGATGCTGCAGGTCATACTTCGGTACCCCTATGATGGGGTGGACTTCAGGGGGGACTTCCGAGTAGGAGGTTCCTACGGGTGTTCCACCACCACCGCCTAGGGTAGGTGGTGGTGGGACACCACCTCCTCCTGAGAGGGGAGTAGGTGGGGGTGCGATAGAGGCACCCTGGTGTATGTATCATGTATACTTTTTAATTGTATATAGGTTGGTGAGCCAATTTTTGTACTGAGGTGTGGCACTGGCCTGTGGGAAGATGTATTTTTGTATGTAAACATGCAGATGGACTGATGGGATGATATATATATATATATATGAGTATACATATTTTTTGAGATCCTGATGTTGTCTACATGCGTTTTTTGTTGACGATGATGATGTCTATTCTATCTATATGTTGTGACAGGATGTATGAGATGTGTATGTATGTGTAGCTTGATGTGATATATGCCAATCTAACACCATGTTAGCTATTTCATCTGTTGTTTGATTCAATTGTCTTGGAATATGCATAAATGTAATGGAATCAAAATGTCGAGATAACAGTCTAACCTGCAGGTATTTGCGAAAGAGGCACGGATCGCGTACACGGTAAACATTGTTGAGTTGAAGAACGACTAGTTGAGAGTCGAGGAAAACGCTAAGGTGATGAATATGATGATGTTGGGCGTCGGTCAGGAGGCCAATGACAGCAGTGTATTCGGCTTGATTGTTGGTTGCTGGTCCCAAACATATGCCGCTGGAATGTAGCATTTCATGTGAGGGGGTGTAGAGAGCCTAAGCAACCGAAGTGAGATTTTGTGTCCAACGGCTAGCACCGTTGGCGTAACCAATATGGTAATCTAGTGGGGGAAGAATATGTCAATAGCACAAAGGATAGTTTAGATGAGAGGGAAGGAGAAAAAAGATTAAAAAAATGCTAAACAAGAAAATAACCGAAAGTAGCATGACTACGTTTAAGCCTAAATTTTCTTGAGGTATAACCCATTGACGGGTTCTTTGAGTGAGAGGCCTTCGAGGGAGGCCAGGATGTATGCACCTTTGGTGAGGCAATGTTGGATGATGTAAGGGCCATGCCAGAGTGATTCGAATTTTCCATGGCCAAAGGTATCATGGGCGATATCATAGGCCAAGACGAGGTCGCCTTCGCGAAATGACCGAAGGTTGACATGGCGATCAAACGTAGCCTTGGATCATTTTTTAGCTGCCTCGTTGTTCTGTAATGAAGATCAACGATCTTCATCCAGAGACTCCAATGTCAGCAAGCGCTGCTCCATTGGAGCAGTGTCAGGTAAAATCTCAATTGCGGTGCGTAGGGTGGTAATTTCGCACTCGATGGGAAGAGTTGCCTCGACCCCATGGACTAAATGAAATGGCATGAAACCTGTAGCGGTCTTTACTGTCGTTCGATAAGCCCATAGTGTGGAAAATAACATATGATGCCAATTGGTCTTATGTTTATTAACCATGCGCTGTAACATGGTCTTGAGGACTTTGTTCACTACCTCGACCTGTCCGTTTGACTGAGGGTAATATGGCGAGGCAAACTCGTGAGAGAAGCCTAACTGAGATAAGAGTTCGACGAAGATCTCATTCTCGAAGTGTTTCCTGTGGTCAGAAACGAGTTGGAGTGGTACTCTGAACCAGGATATGACATGGTTAAAGAAAAAACGCGCTGCAGTGTCAGCGGTGTTGTTGAAGGTGGGCATAGCTTCGGCCCATTTGGTGAAGTAATCAACGGCGACAACAATGTATTTGTGACCATTGTTGGAGGGGGGATTACAAGTCATAAAGTTGATGCCCCATTTACAAAAGGGGCCTGCAGTAATGACAGGGTGAAGAAGAGCGGGGGGAGTGCGGGCTTTGTTGGTATAGAGATGACATTGCTCACAGTGTTTCACGGCATGAATGAAATCATGAAACAGGGTAGGCCAAAAGTAACCGGCCCGGATGATCTTTGGCACAGTGGATATACTGGAAAGATGGCCCCCACATGTGCCATTGTGGTAGTCGTTTAAGACTCTGTTGGCCTCAATAATAGTCAGGCAGAGACGAAGAATGGTGTCAATGCCCCACCGATATAGGATGTCGCCGATAAGGAGATAGCGAGGGGCCTGATGGAGAATGCACCGACGATCATCTCGTGATAAATGGTTACCGAAATTTTGAGTTCGTAGGTAGACGAGGAGGTCGCCATACCAAGGATCATCTGAAGTGATGTAAAAGAGATGTTCGTCAAGAAAGTCAGTATTGACAGGAGCACTGGGTGTGTCAGAGGGGAGGGCCATGATAAGTTCAGTGAGAACGAGGGCCTTCTTACTCTTAGGTGTTGAGAACTCGAGGTCGTACTCCTGAAGGATAACGATCCATCGAGAAAATTTTCCGTTAACTTGTCGACGGCTGAGCAGGTACTGCATGGGGTTGGAGTCTGTGATGACCTTGGTGGTGCGAAGCAGAATGTAATGGTGCAGTTTCTGGACTATGAGGACAACTACAAGCGCAAGTTTCTCTTCGTGTTTGTACTTCAAGGGTGGTCCTGAGAGGTTCTTACTAACGTAGTAAATGACGTGTTCACGATTTTCATCTCCGATATGGATGAGGACGTCGGCTACTGATACAGCTGAGGCTGATACGTAGAGGATGTAGTCACGATTGTAGTCAGGTGCACTAATCAAAGGTGCATTTGAAAGCGTTGCTTTAAGATCGTCAAATGACTGTTGGGCATAGTCGTCCCAATGAAAAGGGATGTCGTGACGTAGTAAGCGGAGGAAACCGTGTGCGTGGATGGCGTAATCAGGAACAAAGCGTCATAGAAAGTTAGCTTTTCCCTGTAGACTCTGCAGTTGTCGTAAATTCCAAGGAGGTGGAATTTCGGTGATAGCTTTGACTTTAAGGGGGTCCACGGTAATACCTCTTTGGGAAACAATAAAACCAAGGAGGCACCCTGCGGTGACACAGAATACACACTTGAGAGGGTTCAAGCGGATGTTGTACTAACGACACCGTTGGAAGATGATTCGTAAATCATCGAGGTGTTGGGTGCATTTCTTGGATCGAGTTGTGAGGTTGTCCAAGTAGGTGAGGATGATTGCAGCTAGATCGTGAAAGATGTATGTCATGGCCCACTGAAAAGTTGCGCCAGTGTTTTTTAAGCCGAAAGGCATGACACAATATGAAAAAGTACCCCACGAGGTAATGAATGCGGTTTTGTACTGATCGACTGGGTGGATTTGAATTTGGTTATAGCCAGAGAATCTGTCCATAAAGGAGAGAGCCTCGTGGCCAGCGCAGTCATCGATAATTTGATCGATAAAAGGCGTTGGAAAGTTGTCTTTAGGACATGCATTATTGAGGTCGCGAAAGTTGGTGCAAACGCGGATAGTGCCCTATTTTTTGTCGATGGGTACAAGGTTGGAAACCCATGAAGTATAAGAAATGGGGTAAATAAATCCGGCCGTACGCAATTTGTCAATTTCGGCTTTGATAGCCACGGCCTTGGATGGGTGTAGCGGTCATTGTTTCTGGCGAACTGGTGTGATGTCAGGCCAGGTTTCGATGTGATGCTCGACAATAGAGGGATCGAGGCCAGGCATTTATGTGTATGACTAGGCGAAAATATCTCTATATTCCTGGAAGAGGGTTTTATATGAGACGATTTCCTGAGGAGTGCAAGCAGCTCCAATGATGATTTCTTCGACAACGCCATCTTTAATGGAAATGTTGATTTTGATGGTGGGGGAAATGTTAGCCAGATTACCTTCTTCAAAAGCGTCGGGGGTAGGAATGGGATTGTTGAACCAATCGATAGGCCCTGATGGGATAAAATCTTTGGTTTTGACCGCATAAATGGGGTTTTGGTTAGGAGGCATGAGGGCTTCCTACGGAAGGAAGAGAGCACGATGATGTAGTGCGTCCCAGGGAAATTCCAGGCATTGTAGCTCTTCCAGTATTTCTTCGTCGCATTGGAAACGACGGGAATATAATGGATCGTGAGGAGTGATATCAGTGATAGTTTGATTGCCCCCTGCTGAAGAAACAGAGGGGGTAATGCTAGGAGATGGTGAGGGTTCACTCGACATAAACCATATATTAAGGTACTGAGGGGTACCCGTGGTGGTGGGATGGAGAGTCTCCGTAGGGGAACGAGCAGGAGAGTTGGGTGGGTTACGGGGTAAATCCTCAGAGACGTCATCTAAGAACCATGGAGGCATAGGGAGGGCCTCGGGCTCGGGAGAAATGACGTGAAGATCTGCCAGTGGCGATGTAATGTCAATTACTGCCTCTGTGGGTCAGTGCAGCAAGGCCAATTGACGTTTCCGATATTCCAGGATCATAGGACACTGGTATGTAAAATGTGCTAATGAATCGCAAAAAGAGCAAGGGAACCGCATGCGTTCATTGACGGAAGTGGTGACATAACGAATGTCAGTGATATTTTTTGTAGAGGATGTAGCCGAGTGTGGGTCGTTTTGAAAGTTCTGGCGTACAGCAGCTAATGTCTGTCGGAAACGTGGTAGTGCTGGGCAATGATGGGTGTAATGGCCATACTCGGAACAAATAGCACACGCGAATTTTGTCCTCAACCCTTTACTACTGGAAGGTTGGGTGGTAGCAGTAGGACTAGCAGTAGTGATGGTTGTTGTGGGAGTTTGATTGAGTGGAATCAAATTTTGTAATTCCGGTAGTGATGGGCAGTTGTTGGTTTGGTGACCCTCTTTCTCACATAGTGTGCAAGGTGGTGTAATGCGTGGAGGAAGTGGAGCTATGGGCTCCTTCTTCTTTCGCCTGCCCCCAGCTGTAGCAGGGGGGGGTAGGGAGTATGGGGGTAGTGGGGATGAGGACGGGAATTGTCATGGGGAGGCCTTCCTGTGGGGGAAGGGATGGGCGAGGGACCATCTCAGGTGGATGTAAATACCACACTGGGATTGCTAACACCATATTGGCTAGTGTGAGCATTGCGGCTACCTGGAAAGATTCTATACTGGGTGGAGGATAAAAGAAGTGAATTTGAGTGAGGGCTTGGGGAATTGTCTCCCAAATGGGACTACGCCCTTGAGGGGGTGTGGATTCGTGGACTGCAGGGGTCGACGAGTGCGCGGGAGGCTCCTGTGGGAGTGGTTTTGTGACTATTGAGACGTCAGGGATGACTGAAGCCTCCTGAGGAGGATGAGCCTCCTCCGTGTGAGTTTTGTTAGATGAGATGACGCATACTTGATTAGGGGGAAGGAGTGGTGGTTCTCCATGGTATGTCCCTAATAAGGATGGATCTTTAAAAATCCCCAAACCCATCTCGACGAGTGGATATGCATCTTTTTTGGTGTGAATGAGAGGAAGAATGTTATCGAGATTGGCAGATGGGTTTGGCTCATAATGTGAGACTTGGTCGATGGTCACAATATTCCCGTTGTGGGGGAACATGATTGTCCAAAATACGGATGATGCCACTGCCTTCATAGCATACATGTAGCTACGGCCAAACAAGATATTGTAATCGAGTGGGGCGTCGATAACTTCGATGTCAATGAGAATAGTTTTTCCCCCGAGTTCCACGGGGACATTTTGGAAGAGCCCTTTAGGAGATGATGGTCATCCGTCATAAGCTCATAATTTGATGGCGGAGGGTATGAGTTCTGGGGAACCAAGCTTCTGCCATACTGTTTTGGACATGACGCATGTAGATGCCCCTTCATCGATAACACACCGATGAACGGTGATGTTCCGTATTTTTACTGGTATTTGAATAGCGACCAAAGCAGGAAGACGAGGTTCACAACTATCAAGGTCAAAGGTGATGAGTCAAGTATCGACAGGGTCAACTGCCCCCAAGGCGGAAAGTAGTGATTTCGGCTACGTAGGACAAGTCTGGAGGACTTCCAAGACTGACATGGTAGCCGGGGATTGTGCTAAGTCATCTACCAAGCTATAGTTATGAGCGGCCCTAGCCTGTGGGTTGTGGACATTCTTGCGCAATGGGATGCGAGGGATGCGTAGTGGGGGTTCGGCGGAAGGGTGAGGGATTACCAACGGGGGTCCTGTCAGTGTAGGGTTGGTCTCTGGAGAGATGGGAGTAGACTCAGTTGTTGTAGGATATTGACGATTACATGTTTGCAGAAGAATTTCTTCCTCACTGGTGAGGAGAATTGTCCATTCTGCTGGATTGTTGGGGTTGTGGTATTGGCCTACCTGAGGTGGGGGATGTGGCGTGTCCTGTTGGGTGTTTACTACACCTTGATGGGGGATAGGATTTTGCAGCACGGCGGGAGGGGGTTGTTGCGCGTATTGTTGTTGTGCCTGCTGCGGGGCAGGTTGCGCAGGGGTATGGGGAAGACTATCCAAGTCTTTCGACCATTTGAAATCAACGATCTGGGGGAAATGGTGAGTGTAATGACCGAAATCGCCACAAAGAGCACAAGGGTGGATGGTTTTAATATTATTTTTCCCTTGGTGTTTGTTGTTATTGCCCCCTTGGGGGTTTTGGTTCCCTTGGTTCTGATTGCCCCCAGTGGGTTGATGTTGTGGGGGTGATTCCCACCTTGACTAGGGTTGTTGTTATTCCTGTGTTGTCCTTTCTTCTTGGCATTGTTCGAAGGGTTGGATGTATTCAACTGTTCAAAATTTTGGTATTGTTGAGCGGAAGAGGGTTGAACAAAGTTTACCCCCGCATGAGGATGTGGGGGAGCCATGGGTTGTGGAGGACCCAGAAATGGAAAGTATGGGTTTTGTGGTGGTACCAATCCATAAGGTACATAGGAAGGCGCAACACTTCCACTAGTACTAAAAGTTGATGTTGAAGGGGTACCACTGGTGGTTGGAAGAGGTGGATGTATGGGAGGTGTCGGTGGTGGTCCACTGGTGGGTGGAGGTATAACAACGAGATATGGATGTTGATAAGGGGGTGGGTGGTAATAAGAAGTGCCCCCATATGCCGGTGGGCATTGAGGTGTTCCATACATTGGTGGTGGTTGGGGTTGTGGACCATGGTGTGTGGTGGCACCTATTAGTCCGTCTGCTGAGTGAGACATCCCAGGTTTGTCTTGACCAAATGGCACAAGTTTTGGAAGATCAGGAAGTATCATGTATAAGTTCTCTGACTGTGCGTAAATGAGATCATATTGTTGGGCTTTACTAATAGCTTCTTCTTCTTATTGCGGGAAGGTGGAATCTACATCCTTACCAAGGAGAGTAACAAGTTATCTAAGAAACCAGTCGAGACATTGCTGCTTGGTGGTTTCTTCTTTACACAAACTACGTCGCCTATGCCACTCATGAATGTGGTCAGCGATGTGGGTGGCTAAGGTCTATTTGAAGTTAGACATTAGTTCTAGACCGTTGTCATGGTGGATGGGTAATTGGAAGAAAGTTAAGAATTCTTTGGCCAAGGACTCAAAGGTTGTGTGGGACCCTGATTTTTCTTCGACATACCATTTGGCTGATGGCCCAGTGAGTGTGCGTTGAAATAATCACAGTCTGAAGGAATCATCCATAATGCTATTGGAAGAACACCATATATGAAAGGTCATGACATGGTTGGCGGGGTCATCCCCTGCCTTTCCTTCAAACTGTGGTATGTCTGAAGGAAGTTTGGTTGGCATTGCAGGCCATGTGGCGTCATGCAATATAGGATCATTGGTAAGCTTGGTGAGATCCAGTATGTTGAGAGAGGCCAAATACGGCATCTATAGTGGGGTGGTAGGGTTAGTTCTAGCCATAGTGTTTTGTGAACCTAACCCTTGAAGGGGACTTGGTAGGTTGGTGCTCCCTCCTTGCGAGGAAGTGGGTCCCCCACTTCTGTGTAAAGGAGAGCGAGTGAATGGATGACCTTGGGAATTTGACCCAAGTAATGTAGAACCAAGCAAAGTTGATCCTAAGATAGTATCACTCACAGGAGTGTGTGAAGGAGGTACCGATGAGTGGGTACGACCCGATACTCCCCCTAAGATAAGAGTAAGGTTGAGCAAGCGTCGTGAACGACGGGGGTTCTGTGGTTCCCCTATGATGTCAGACTAGTTGTGTGAATGTGTGCAACAAGTGGTGAGAGAAATATAGAAACAAGAGTCTTTTCTGTGACTGTTTTACACAATATATATATCAAAGTCAAACTCTAATAATATGTGTATCATACATAAATGAAAAAGAATCATATATGTGGGTAAGTGGATTTTGCCCGCATAGGGGAATCAAAAAGAAAGCAAATGCTCGTGTCCTAAAAGACGTAACGTCCTTCCTCTCAAATAGCACTGGACCTTCCAATAGTACTCAACAGTGGGGTCTGAAGTCACCGGAAGAGAAACTAGTGAAGGATGAAGTAATTGGTTATAATGAGGGGTAGAGGGGGAATATCCCGAAAGAGCTGGCGATACTTCCCAATAGCCACACAAAATCCAATCAAGGTGCGATTGCATCCCACAATCGCCATCTGGGTAGATGTCCTAAAGTTAGTCACTAGGTACGTCGGTCCAAGTGCGGCATTTAGATTTTTGGCCTAAGAAATGGGTCACGGGCTAGATCCTGTCCAAGAGGTGGGTGCCTCAAGGGGGGATGCACAGAACAACCGGACCTCGCCCTTCGACCCTTCACGGGTATCTCCCTGCCTTATGGTGATTGGAACACTGGACTTGGAGGATTTGAAGTTCCCTATTTGTCAACCTCTATGTTTGAAGATGTGAGAACTAGATAACGGGGAGTTATTTGGATGCTTATCCCCGAAATCCTACCTAGACTAAAAACTTATTTTGGCACCTCCTGTGGAGGAAAACTTAGTGAGTTTTTTAGAAAGTTTTTAGATGAAGTTGTTTTGTGAGGCTGGGGGTGAAAACTATTATAGGATAAGTCCGTGAGTGCGGACACAAACCGACCTCCCTAGATCCACCTGGTATCTAGAAAAAAACAGGACATAATACTACTCTTTCCCTAGACCTAGCCTATTGAATGAACTAAGAGGTAAGGATTGTGGACATACCTTATGAATGCTTTCCTTATATCTCTATTGTTCCAAGCTTTTCTCCGATGCTCTCGTCCCGTTCAAATCACGACAGAACGAACCAATCAAAGTAAAGGAAGATTAATATATTCAATGACTACTCTATACTTATGATCAAGGAATTATGTAATAAAGTGACATCATCTTTATGGGAAAGGGACATATTACTGTATTGAATTAACTGAAAGTGAAACTTACAACCTGAGCCTTGATGTCGTAGGTCTCCTTTCGATGGCTCCNAGCTCTGACACACACACTTGCTCATGCATGAAGAAAATCAACCACATATGATGACCTTGTTGTTGTCTCTTGCTGCTGTAGCATCAGTCCTCCATACAATCTTGCCCTAATTCTCCAATCAATCTCTTTCTAGCTTGCTTCTAATCCTTCCTATTAACCCTTTCCATGAGTAATCTCCTCAATATATAGGAGACGATAGTTTAGTTACTTGGATAGAGAATGATCCCAAGATATCTGAAAAGTCAGTATTTTGCCAACCATTCGAAAGCCAACTCATCCTTCTAGAAGATTCCTTCTAGAAGGATCGAGAACTTATCCATTTTCCTCCTTTAGAAACATGTTCGCACCCTAAC
>JZKD02S1607626.1:40897-51929 GCA_000966675.3 Picea glauca | reverse complement strand
CAGCTCAGATTTGATGGTCAAATCAGGTTGGGAGCTGGTCCATAAGTGGTTGGGAGGCCGACCAATTCAATAAATGCGTCGTTTAGCAGGTGCGCGGGTTTTTTCACTAACAGTCACGCATCGTGCGTGCATGTGCGCATTGTACATTCCTGTTTCATGCATATGCGCGCGCACCCATCTTCTGTAAAGAACCCTTCAATTTTTGGTTACTTTGTATATTTTTTTACCCTTTTGCAATGCTGTGAAATTAATCCAGTGCCATGAATGACTTCATTACTGTTTGAAGATGTTGAGTTCTTGTCGCCATGTGCGGATGAAATTTCAGTGATAACAAAGGTTTTGCGGGAGAATCCTTCCTCTTCTTTAGGGGATCAACCTCATCTCTAGGTGGTGTTACTTCTCCTGGCTTATGTTCAGCTCCTTTTCCATTTATTTCTTCTACTTCGTCATCACCCCCTTGTTCAGGTGATACTGAAGCAGTCTTTCCGGAGGTGCTACTTAAATCTTGGACATCTTCGGTCTTCTTCATTCTGCTGGGTCCGGGTGTATCATATTCTTTGGGAATGGTCTCTAGGCTGTCAGGGTCAAACATATCTACAGGGTTTTCTGGAATAAGGAGGTTTTTCAACTAGTCCTTAGTGATCTCCTCAAGTTCCTCTTCCATGAGCTTGTAGTATGACTTAAGTTTCTCCTTATGTTAATCGAATCGCTTTGTAAGGTAGATGAAGTGTCGATCTATGCAAAACTTCATCAAGGGTAAGAACCTCTGTAGGGTGTTCAAAGTCATGTGAGGTTCAGCTTCAATGGCTCTATTCAGCTGAAGGTAATATGTATGAAAAACAATGTTCGACTACCACTATTTATTCATATCACTCGAGTACCAGAGTGTAGTGAACTTTGCGGAAAGTGGCTCAAACGGTTCAATATCTGGGAAGGTCGCACCTTCCGACATATCCCAGGAAACAAAAGAAATGAGGATTAGGATCCAGCTAAAGTGAAACTCATAGCCCTGATCCTGTGCTTTGTGACAGTCTAGTTTCAACTGATTAACTAGATACTTCGACCAGTTCATCTGTAGACCTTCCACGCACTTCCCTGCGAGGTCAACAAAAAATCATGTGACCTGCATAGGTCTGTTCTTCCTTACTAATTTTTTGGCTATTAACTGGCAGGCTAGGTGCACTGCGCCATTCTGGATGGAGGCTAGCTTGTAGCCTCATGTCCCCTTTTCAACATCGTCGTATGTATTCTTGTTCTTCTGTGCTAGTGTGTGATCTATGGATTTTCCTAGATAGAACTCCTGCAGGTCATATCCTTTCATACTTAATCTGGTGATCCTATGAATCAACATCGGATCGACTGTGATACGGTGGTCTATCCATAAGTATCCGCCATGGTAACATGAAATCAATAGCTTGACACAGGATTTGACTTCCTGGCTCCTTCCAAAGTGTGGGATTTTCATTATGTTTAATAGGGTGGACTACGCAAGGTTCATCATCCATGGCTGGGGGATTATCTTTGAGTTCTTCCCCTTCATCCTGGTCAGGTATTTATACGGGGCGAGCATACTATAGTTCTTACGATCTCCGAGGTTGAATTCACTGAACTTCAATGTTGTTATCTTGTCCTGTTGCACTCGAACTGCATGTATCCCCTTCAGAAGGTATGTAGTAACCATGGAGCACTCAAAATCTCTTGGCACACTATCTCGACTCACCACGCTAGCTAGAGGCGGGATGTAATCAAGCAATATGGTTAGGATTAGGTTCGCATTGGCTAGGTCATCTCTGTGTTTGGTTCTCTTTTCCACTGATGGTCGGGATGGTCCAGCTCTGCGAGCAGTTGACGGAGAGGCTTGCACTCCTCTCGTCAATGACTCTTGAAGACTTGCAGACATTGCTCTTTCAAACATTACTCTTTCAGTCATTAGGTCAATGAGAACTTCTTCAACAATTTTCTCTGCGGCACTAAGCTCACCCGACATGCATGCTCGTGGTTGAATATCTTGGGTTTGAAGCATAACTAATCAATGCAATGGGATAGATGGAAATAGTGCAATGATCAGTGTGTGAAATCAACTATTCTGCATGCTCAGATTCACAATTAGCAAAAGTGTTCTCATTGTGTGGAACGACAGGATAAATAAATAACTTGGCAACAAATCTCTTGCAATGGGTGAGAAGACTTCATTAACTCAGTTCTACCCATTATGGCACGGTCCCAATGGTCTGGTGGTGAAATTTCTGATCATAAATGCCTTTCTAGTCGTCGGTCTAATTGTTATACTGTTCCAAATGGCTATATTGCTTCGCCATGGCGAAGTACCATGTGACGTTGTTCTGATATCCTGATGAAGTTCTAATTTTCTAAATTTTCCTTCTACGAAGTTCCCTCTGGAACCTTCTGTAATTTTTTCGATCTTAGCTCTCTTCTTATCTAGTTTTTGGGCCTTCTTTCCAATGATCTTTGTCTCGATATTCCTTTTTCTATTCAGATTCTTATCTTCTTTTGGCAGAGTAGCTTCTCGTTGGTGGTATTCTTTCCTAGAAATCAGGGGTAATATTTCATTTGTATCTGGAATAGGTACTTCAGTATTTTGTAGGTCTTTTGGTGTTCTTCCCACTTCGAAATCCAAGTTTTTGGTTTTAAATAACTTTTCTCGATTCTCATGTTCTTCAATCAAGTGTGCGATCCTCCTAGTCATGAAATATTTTAACTCTTGCTTCTTATGCTCTAAGGCTTCTTATTCTTTCCTTCTGGCCTGATCTCCTTCAATCCAATGTTTTCCTAGTAACATAGCAAATGGAGCGTTGTTCTCAATAAATTTAACAACTTCAAATTCTTCCTCTATCAAAGTTCCATGAGCACTCATAGATATATGGGTAAGTCTTCCACATAGGGTTATCATCTTTCCTCTGAATAATCTTATTCCTCCCAATGAAGGAATCATAACAGGCTTTCCTAGAATTTCCCAAGTTCTTTTTGTCATAATATTTACCTATGTTTCCTCATCTAGAACATAGTCAATGTCGAAGTCTCCTATTCTTGCTTCAATTCACTCTTTTTCTTTGAATATCTCTGATAATTTGATATGTCTGTGGTCATTCAAGGTTTCTTCCATCTATAGAAATACTCTTTCTGATTATCTCTAAGGTTCTTCCATAATCTCAGTTTTTTAATCTGCCTTAGGCTTTTCTTGGTTCATATTCATTCTTTCAACCTTAGCAATCATTCTAGGGCAATCCAATACTTCATGGTCCATAGATTTGCAACATAGAAAACTAGGTATTCTTCCAGGGAATTCCTTAGCCAAATGTCTCGGTCTTCTACAACTGTAACAAAGGGTTAATCCTCTCTTTCTCTTAAATGATCCCCAACCTTTCCTGGACTACATGCTAGGATCATGGTAGCTAACCTGTAAAAACTTATTTCTAGGATCCTACATCCATTTGTTAGTCCAAACATTCTCTCTATGCATAGGTATAACATATATTTCACTATGCTTATCAGATCTACTCATATAAAATATTCTTTCTTCTATCAATGCCCTAGTTTTCAAGCTAGGATAAAACTTATCAAACATACCTAGATTCATACTTTAAAAACAAAAATTCCCACTAATCTTATCTTCAACAGAGCACAAAGATTCCAGATCTAAAAATTTTCACTATTCTTACCTCTATCAGAGCACAAAGAGTTCAAATATTACCTCTTTTCTTCGGATCGGGCTTCTTTTCTTAGGATAGAGCTTCACAGATCGAGTAGAATACTTTGCACTAGGGCGACAGATCTACGCACAGAGCTTTCACAATTTCAGGTCAGATCTTAGCACAGAGCTTCTTTCTCCTCAGTTTCCAGCAATCATAGTTTCAAGTATCGACAACGGAACCATTTGTTGGCACAGGAGCAAAACCAAGGTTCAACACTACAATAGCGGACCAAAAACATCCTAACTACCGGCCCTTTCGGCAACACCTGTGAAGCAGATGAAGTCTCACCCGAGGTAGAGCCAGGGGTGGTTGCAAGAGTTAGATGTCTGCAACCTTAGCTGGGACACAGATATGTGATTCTAATACTTAACAGATCACTCAATAGTTAACATTCATCAATATCTAGTCTTAGTTATAGTGCAGTTAAATTGTGGTTCACCCTCACGTTGGGGCTACGTCCACCAACTCTTCTCTTCTTTATTATCTTCTTTCAATCCTTTTACATGCACAGATACCAACTCCACATAGGGTAGGATATTTGCACGCACCTCGACAGATCCTCCTTCCCCAAGTTTAGCACAGCACAGAGCCTTCTTACAATCATTTGCACTTAGCTCTGCAAGTTCTCAACACATAGTATGCACAAATCATTCACAGTTATTTGCACTTAGCTCACTGGATTACAACTGACTCTTTCTTAAATCACCTAGATAATTATTTATACATATAAAATAGGCATAATCATGGGTAAAACCCATGGGCCGACATTCCCATACTTGTTACATAAGCCCAAAACCCAAAAATCCCTAAAAAGGGGTCAAGATCCCGCGATCTCTGCTTCGTCTTGTGCTCCACCTTCAACATACTGTCAAAGTCCCAAAAATATGTCAAACATGACCAAGGATCCTTAGACCTTGGTCAAGGGCCAACAGAGCACCAACTCAAAAAAATATTTGTAGACACCAATAAACGATATTCATATACATAATACTTTCGAATTCACCTACATTCTCCATTCCACATACAATCCTTAAAACCCTAGCAAGCATCATGGCATCATTCTTATAATTTAATAGTTGATGAAAACATCCACTAATGACAAAATCCACTAACTATAACATTCACTCAGGACAACGTCCATTCACGATAATATCCACTGACAACAACATCCATTCATAGGAACATCCACTAACGACAACATCCACTCATGGAAAAATATAATCACAACAACATCACAACCTCACAACAACATCACAACCTCATGGAAACATCACAACCTTATATCATACCTTGAGAATACGAAAGACCCAAAGAAAGTCCCTTGTACTTCTCTTGCACACCTCTAGATCCCAAAGAGACACCCCAACACCTTTAGCACAAATGCAAAACTATATCCTTTATTTATAGTAATTATGTCCCCTCTTTCAGGGCCGACCTATAAAGAATGGTTGATTCAACCTCAATTTTTCGGCTAGGTTGTCAGACAGAAAAATACATATCTCCTCATTCCTAGGGAGTTAGATGGAATTCCATATATCATTGGAAAATTCTTGGAATAATATTTCCAACCATATAACTTGTGCTCCCATTTGACATAGCTATGTAGGGTAAAAATTACTCTAAATATATGGTATCCAAATTGATAATCAAAAATCCAAAAATAATGCTTTCAACAATCTTCTTCTCACAATATTTATCTTGTACATATGTAGGCTCACCATGTCTTTGACATCAATTACAACAATATTTCCAACACCTTATTCTATTCTTCTTGCTTCCTTTTTCACACCTTTGTGTATTCTTCTTTATGTTTGGCAAGGACTTCTTCTTCCTTATTTATTATGTTGCTTCTACAGTCACATGCTATGTGCCCTTAGTTATTGCACTTATAACATTCAACATTGTAATCAAGTAGGGGAGGAAATGAATTATAGTTTCTATCAACAAACCCATGAGAATTTTTATTTTTTTTTATAAGAACCTTTGTTCATATCTCTCACATGATCACTTCCTACATAATATTTACAACACATTTCTTTATGACCAATGTTATTGCAAGAAAAAGAACATCAAAGAAATATATGTTGGTACTTGTTTGTGAAAGGTCTTCTTGGTTGACCAAATCTACTAAAATCATTCTTGTGGGAAGAATCTGATTCCTACTGGAAATAATTTCATTTCCTGCTAATTATTTCATTTTCGATGGGGCCTTTGTGAATATTGGCATAACTTTTAGGCTTTTCTTCATTTTCCTTTTTGGATGGCTTTGTGAACTTAGTGCTTGCATCTCCCTTGGAGGTATTTTGTTTTTCATTATATCCAAGACCTGTATCGATGAATGGTGACCTTTATAAAATGAGGATATTATCTAATATTTTAGTACTCTTTCCAAACTTCAAGATTTTGTTCAATTGATCAGTTGTTTTCTCTAGTTCCTTAAGGAAATTATTTCAACTTCTAGCTTAAAGTTGGAATTTTCTTCCTTTTCTTTCAGCTAGATTCTCACCACTTCTTCTATCCTTTTCTCCTCTTCTAGTTGAGTCTTTAGGATCATAATTGTATTCTTTGTTTCTTCAAGATCATTATCTTCCTCTTTATATTTCAGAAATTTCTCTTTCTTCTTTCTATTCTTTTCCCAAGTCTGTCTATTTCTTCTAAGGAACTAATGAGTTTTGCTTCAATATTGACTTCCCCATCAATGTCTTGTTCTTCTTCTTCTTGTTTTTTTTCTTTCTTATTGTCTTAAATTTCTTTATGAGTATAATTTCTATCCCTAGTCATGAAGATGAATTCTTCTTTGTTAATATCAAAAACATATCCATCACTTTCTTTAGACCAACTACTATCCTCTCTAGAGTAAAAAATCTTATTCTTAGTATATTTTCCTCCCTTGTGTCTATAATATTGTCTTCTATTGTTATGTTCTTATTTGACATTATTGTCCTCATCATCATTGTATTCCCTTTTTGCGTATGGAAATTTAGCAATAAAATTCCCTACTCTAGAACAATTAAAACATATGAAGGGTATATTTCCTTTCTGTTTTACAAATCCTCTTCTTAGATTTCTCACAAATTGTGCTTCTTATGTATCTAATTCTTGGCTGGAACAATCACAGAATTTGTGTCCTTTTTTCTTCTTTGATACTTTCAAAGTTTCTTCCTTCTTTGTTGGATTTTCTTTTTCTGTCCTCATCTCATATGCAGTGAGAATCCCATGCAACTCATCCATCATTAGTTTATATAGATCCTTCATTTCTTCAATGGAACATACCTTGGCATCAAATATTAAGTGGAGAGACCTGAGACACGTTTGCATAATCATTGATTACTTAACATCCTCGCTAAGTCCTCTAATGGTGTTGAAAATTTCATCGACTTGAATAAAATAGGTTGCATCATTTTCTTCTTGACAATTTCATCGACTTGAATAAAATAGGTTGCATCATTTTCTTCGTCTTCCATTTTCAAACTCGTGAACTGTCTTCTATGAGTTTCGAGCGTTTCCTTATTCACCTTGTCATAACCTTAATAAATTTTTTGAATTTTGACCCAAATATATTTTTCCTGATTTACGATGCATCATTTTGACAAATTATGATTCTAATAGTCACTCAATATAACATTCATGGCTTTTGCACTATATTGGAACCCAAAGTTTTGGGTTCATCTCACATGCACAACAAACAAACTTTTGTGTGCGCTCATTCCAAAGTTTTTCATGTGCCTAAGGTGATGCACAAAGAAGGACAAGGAGTGCGTGTTAGACCAAGTTTTGATAATGTGCATCAGGCCTAAAATATTACCAAATGCACACCAGTCCCAGTTTTGATGTGCATCTGAAATTATAAAGACTCACACCATAATCAAGAAAAGAATCATTGAGAAATCCACTTGACTGATTACTACCGGTAGCACAAGGTATTGTGGAGATAATAAAATATGAGTTGGAAAGGAATTTAAGATTGCCTTGAATCCTGAAGACTATGTGGAATGCGGGTAGGTGCCAAAACCGGGTGAGGTAGTTTTGTCAGTTGAATGAGTGGAGTAGAGAAGAAAGATACAAAGATCTCGAGTAGTGAAAGTTATAAAAGGAAGCAATGATATTAGAAATGGGGCTAGCCAAATATTTAGATGAGATCCATTGAGTCCTTGGTATCAATCTCACTCTAATCCTATGTAATGTTGTAATGTTTTTGAATATCAATTTGTGTCTTTTATATGTATGAACTTTCGAGGGATTATGCACAATGCAGGGTGTTGTACTTCTAGGAATTTATATAAAAGGCGATATGAAGCTATGTTGATTTATAATAAAGTATGTTTATTGTATACCATGTGATCTATATTGAAAGACATAATAAATCTACTACAGTTCCGAGTTATTGTTTTTTTGTATTATGTGATTTGGATATGTGTGTGTATTATTTTTCTTCTTAGTCCTAGCAAGTTTTTGGATATGAGTTGTATGAATACCAATGTAGATGGATCTATGTGTGTTTATGCCTTCATCCCTATCATAAGACCTTATGGTCTCTATGATCCTCTCTGCATCTTGAGTGAGACATTCCTTGGTCTTGGCTAACGATTGATATGCCAATGCTCTGGGGTTTTTTTTGTTCAACTCTAGATGAACCCTGGGTCTAAACTTCCCAATTTTGAGAAGGATGCGCTCAAGTGTGGAAAAAAATGTCAAAAAATGGTTATGTTGTCCAGACTTGAAGGTCTTGTAGGGAATGATGAAGATAAGAGATGAGGTGGAATCCATATCAGGAGAAAATTCAAGACTGGTTGAATGGGAAAGAGCATGATTTTTCCCTATGATAAAATCAAGGGTTGAAAGTGAATGTATAGAAATGGAAAGATATGCATATTTACATGGATATGCATGAGCTTTTCTTTGTTGAATTTCCTTGTCTATTGCATGAGTGGCTAAATAAGAAAACTACTACCTGTTCTATTGTGTGGCCTTTAGAATGTGTTGTCTAGGATCAAGCCACACTTGAAATATTGAAATTATTGGAATATAAGTGGGCTCAAGATATCAAATTTTGGTTTGCTTGAGTAAAATAAGGCTACATTATTGAGTTTTTTGTGGCGTACACCGATTCTTTTAGCAAGGTTGAAATAAAGTTCGCGGAAGGTCCGAGGAAATAGATGTTGTAATAAATTACACTATGGATAAAGATGTTGTTCATATAGAAAGGGATTATGTGTATCGATCCTAACAAAATGGAAAAGTAAAATTCCCTAGTGCTCGAGGGGGGGTTTAAAAGGATGAGGGAAATTCAGAGAGAAAATGGATCCATTGAGGAGGATCCATAAATCATTGATATGAAGTGAGGATTGGTATGGACCCAAAGGAGCAGAGGAGAAAAAGAGTCAAGAGATATGCATGAAAAGTTGAGATAAGAATAAAAGTAGAGTGTAGCTCGGTAAAAAAGAGTTGTCCATGGGCATGTGATGAGGGGTTAGGACCAATATGAAGACAAAATAAACCACACCAAGTGGTAGTGCAAAAGAGTATGTTGTTCCATAGTGGAGCATAGATGAATATAGGCCCTGAAGAGGCGTGGCATAGAGGATAGGGTGTCCATTGGGGATACCATTGGTGATAGTAGTAAGGGCATAGGTGACAAAGTCTACACCCCTTGGTTGTTGTAGAGTGTTGAAAACCTAGAGGAATAAGAAGCACATAGCAGTGGTGCATTGATAAGATGAAAAGATGGCACATAGTGTAGTGGTGTGTTGTTAGGAGAGGAGTACAGCATGAAAAGTAGTAGTGTGTAGATAGGATAGGAAGATAGAGCACAGATTTGTGGTGTGCAGATAGGATAGGAAGATAGAGCATATATTTGTGGTGTGTGGATAGGACACAAAGATGGAGCGTAGTGTGTTGGTGTGCTTGAATAATAGGAAGATGGAGGATCCCTTGTTGGCGAAGGAGACAAATTGGTGATAGTAAATGGTCTTGCACTACTGCAAGTAGGAAAATCTTTGGGTCACCTCACGATAAATTTTAGAAGAATATGGAATTACCCCCCCTTTGTACCACCCCCTTGTGCATTTTTAATCAAGAAGAAAGGAAAATAGATAGTGAAGCAATTAGAGTAGAAGAGAGAGAAGAAGAATATAGAAGTAAAGAGATGAGTGAAAAAGAAAGTGAAGTCGGTACTACTTCACCCCAATAAGTCTTGGTGTTGAGAAATCAAAACCCTAGAAATAAGAGAGGAGGAACTAGCTTGAGCTTGAGGATGGAAAATCAGGACACTACCCAGAGGTTTCTCGTGTTCCATGGAATAGGTAAGGATGACGTAGAAAAACATTGGTTTACATGTGAAGCAATCTAGTCTATGAAGAGAATCATAGATGAAGTAGCAAAGATCACACAGATGGAAACCCCGTTCAGGGGCAAAGCCTTGGCATGGTACATGAAGTACAAGGCCACTGCATCGATGGGACAGATGAGGTACCTCGCAGAGATTAAGTAGGATCTACTTAGGGAGTTTCAGAAACCTAAGTTAGAGTCCCAATGTATTACAGAAATAAAGGAGATAAAATAGAAGGAAGGAGAGACTATATTGGATTATGACCATCAGTTTAAAATTTTATTGGATAAGCTAACGTTCCAAATCTACGACATGCAACATAGAAAATGGTTTATTGTGGGGTTACTTTACCATATCCAAGTTTCTCCTACCCAGCAGAAGGTGACAAATCAATTGGATTCAATAGAAATTGCAATGCGCCTGGAAGCTACACCAAGAGGAGAAGAAACATCGACAGGTTTGGTGCAGGTGAAATCGCAACTGACCAACCTGAAAATTCTATTGCAATATATGGCTAAGAAGAAGGTCATGCAAGAGAACGTACAGTGTACCACATGTCTCTCAGAAGGGAATCACAGAGATGAATGTCATTTACTACTAGATTATGTGTCGACATGCACACCCAGTCCATTTCCATCTAGACAGACAGAATGGTATACGATATGCAGAAACTGGGGCCATGTGCTTGTTGGGCAATTCAATTGCTTAAATTTCTTTCATTTAATTATCAACCAAGGATTATCGTAAGCTTGTGATGATGCCAGCAAAATATATGCAGGAGTAGGCATCTAACTCTAATCTAAGAAAATTCAATCAAATCCTAACTCTTTCATTCCACTTAATAAGATTTAGTTTTTGTAGGAAAGAAAACACTATCTCCCTTACAGGAGGTCCTCCCATGATGTTTCACAAAACCTATCAACAATCAAGATCATCAAGTAAACACTCATGCATTGAAAATAAATACACTTAAAAAGGCTTAGTTGTTGTA
>JZKD02S1607626.1:6063-40750 GCA_000966675.3 Picea glauca | reverse complement strand
GGACACAATGCTCCAGGAGTCCTCCCTTTGAAATGGAGGAGGCACTCCTATTTATACAAAAATTTAAGATAACTTAGATCCAAAAATATCTCCTAGATCCAAAAATGTCTCATTTTGTTACAACCATGTGCTCACACCTATCAAGTGATATCTCTACAAATCCTCTCACAAATCTCTCTTTTGTGATTAATCTCCATCCAAGATACTTGAGTAAATCTCCAAATCTTCATCAAATCTTCAAGGGGTTGAAGAGGATTCGAATTTGAGGCTTGATGGTCAAGTTTGACTTCGTTGGAGTCTTCAAATACACCTATAAACATCATGAAACTCATCCCACTTTCATATATAAGTGTAAATATGTCATTTTTCCAATATTTAATCATAAATTCACTCAAAAACACTAAAATAGATGCATTGGAAAATAATATGTATAAAACCCATGTAATCATGAAAATGGTTTAATGTAAGGGTATGGGAAAGTGAAATATGGTTAAAAGTGAAGTGAAAGTGAAGTGAAAGGTTGGTAAAAAGATGGTACTTTGGCGACCCAACAGTGCCACCACACTGCCCAGATTTGCAGAAGTACCAAATGATGGCCCATACTCTATTCTTTAAATATGTCGGGCATGATGTAAATAACTTCTACTCACTCTATTTGATGCAATATAATACTCATGATGCATTATGGGTACAGGATGAGCAGAAGGGTGGTGAGTATGGTGATGTGGAAAGAGGGGGATACCAAGGTGTTCCCCGAGGTGGATATGAGTGTGTTCATGACCGAGGATATGGTGCAGAGAGATTGGTCATGTCTCAATATTTTGTACCAAATAATGTGTGCTTTTTTCATACTACTCTAGTCCCTGGGATATCACCAAAGACTATCCTAACTTTTTGAAAAAGCGGGAAGACAAAAAGGCAAATTGAAACATGGTGCATGCAAAGCCAAGAAAGGATAAGAAGAAGAATGAGGAGGTTGATGTATGGGTATTAACCTGAGGAAGAGTGAATACAAGAGAAAAATGTGAGCATGGTGAAGGCTCGGTTCATAATCTAGATGAGAAGATAAGGAAGGCATCTCAACCCCCTTCGTGGTGTGATGCTTCCCAACAAAAATATTTCCTGTGTAATGCAGAGAGAGAGAAATAGAAGAATAAAGAACACATGAGGAGCTATAGTGCGTGACTCAGAGGTCACTTGAGGAGGCTACGATCCAAGAAGAAGTACAGAGGGCTACACAAAGGTCATTGGAGGAAGATCAGGTCCAAAAATAGGTACAATGCGCGATGTAGAGGTCATTGGAAGAAGTTTACACCCATTAAGAATTACAGTGCATGACACAAATATCTTTGGAGGAAGCTCATGTGTGAAAATAAATAAACAGCATGAGGAAACATTCATTATAAAAATCTTGTGTAAATAATGATCTGCAATGCGCTAAGTAGAAATCACATGAATAACAACACCAAGAGGAATTGTAACATGTAGTGCGCACAAAAGTATTGCATGACTTGGGTCACAATGAATAATCTAAATACCAGGTAAGTTATTTCTTGCATTGTTGTTTTCCATTGTTGAATGATCCAAAGGATACAAGTAAGTTGAAACATATGTTAGATGCTTGCATGAAGGAACAATGAGTGGATTCAATGATATCATCTCTATTGCTAGAAAGAGATGTATGTCAGGTCAACAAGAAACAGTGTACTAGCCGAGAATTTTAGATGACAACAGAACTAGGTGGATATGACATGGATGGATTCATGTTGGATATGGGTTCTGAAGTGAATATGTTTTACAAATAAGTCTTGGGAGGTGATGGTAAACCAAAATTGTTTTGGTCACCCATCCAACTCTGCTTATCCAATCAATACAAAATCTATATAATAGGCCAACTAGAGCAAGTGGAAGTGAATATAGAAGGAGTAAAAATAAAGGTTGACTTTGAATTCATAGAGATTATGGATGAACATGATCCATATCTTGCATTACTTGGCATTGACTCGGCCTTTGATAATAATGTGGTACTAAACTTAAAGAAGAGACAAATGTCATTTGAGACATATACCTTGTGTGTGGTTGTGCCATTGGATCCATATGAATGTGATAGATACAATGAACTAGTGGATGAGGATGTGTGGAGCTCAATCATTGAAAATATCTATAAGATCACTGGGAATAAGGAATATTACATCAACCCCACTACATATGGAGACTTAAGATGGAGAAGTGTCAAGTATTATTACATGGATTCTAAGGATTCCATGGATAGGTGGTAGAATAATCTCTATGAAGTTTCCACTCATATATGCATGAGGATAATGAAAGAAATATGTTGGATTGGATCTGATTTATGTGATTCCCCACAGTTTGATGGGACAGGGCTAGTAGAGTCATTCCTCATCAAAATGGAGAAAATCATACCCACGTAGCAGAGGCTTCAAGCCATGGATGTAGTGGTTTGAGAGACACTTGTGCGGTGGTGGGCGACACATCACCCGAATATTCAAATTTGAGCACAAGTAGCTAAGTTGATAAAGTTTCAGCTCCAGACCATTGTTGACTTTGAAATAGCCAAATGATACAATGGCACTAGGAATATGAAAGAACACATTTCTTTTTGTGAATGATGTTGTACCTATAAGAACATCCATCGAGACCAATGGGTCCATTGATTCATTCACGCCATGGACATAATCCCTAGAAGCTTCTACATTCACGAGGAACTCAGAAGGGAAATGGTCAAGTTGATCCATGTGAGTTCCCAATTTTGTTTAACATTTAGCTTCATACCAGAAGACCCGACTAAAAATATAAGTGTTGCATCATATTAAGTATTTTATTTTCCATCCATATCCAAAGGAGGTCACACCTAGGGTGGCCTATTTATATCATCATCTAGTGGAAAAACTAAAAGAGGCAATACGTTATTGCAAGATTGATGTTGACAATATTGATTACAATGACCCCCGCAATATCCATATCAAAGAGTCTAAGGGAGAGCATGCTCTAAATGGTAAGGCAATAGATATGGATGAACCAACCTATAATGGCCCGATCAAAACCAAGAAATATAATATTGGCCATCATTGGAGATTATTGGGATAAGGACACAGTCACTCAAGTTTTTGATCTCCTTAAAGAATATGAGGACTTGTTTCCCCGGATATTTTTTGAAATGAAAGGCACTACAGGATCATTGGGGGCCATGAATATTCAAATCAAACTGGATGCCAAACTGATCAAGAGAAGGCCTTATCAATTAAATCTCAGGTACAAGGAAAAGGTGTGCAAATATGGATTCTTAAGATATCATCGAGTTCATATCACAAAAGAGGATTAAGCATGTTATCCCCATTTCCCAGGTCTAACTAAGGAGATGATGTCTCAATGCCCTCAGGTTCTATACATGGAGTACCGAGAGATAGATGGATACACTTGCACCGACATAGGCTCACCTCACCACCAAAGATCTTAGATTCATCATGATGGCATCTACCACATCACCTTGCTTTCAGAATACATTGGGTATTTATCCATCAGGTACAATCCAGGTATTATGGTGAGTGTCATTTCAATATTTGAGTCATTTGAGTGTGTTGCATTTAAATATGATTTTGATTATGTAATGTCTTCTTGGAAGTAATTCTCTTTTCCCTGTTTCACCTTAGTGGTTGACATTGTGCCCTAGTAAGTGGTCACCCTTAGGGATGGATTTTCTATTGGGAGGTCTACTTGATAAGTCATCATTCCATTCCCAATCATATTCATCACTTTCCACACTTCAACCCCTCGCCTCCTTATCTTTTTGTATTTTCGGGTGTACTAACCCAAGAAGGGATTGTCCCTAATTTTATGGGATGAAGGGGTTGAAGGCCCAGAGGAAATGTAGCTAGAAAAATATAAAATCCAAATCATAAGCTTCCATATGCTCACCCAAAATAGGTCTTGAGAACAATAATATGTTTCTCCTAAAAATTCAAAGACCTGCAAAAGAAAACACACACACACACACACACACACATATATAAATGTCCCACTTGTTGAGGAATCTAAACAAGTGTGTTACAAGCTATACTTTACCCCCATGAAGTTTTGTGTACCTCTCCCTTCATGTGACACTATATTATTACCCCCCAATCTATATGTTACACCATAGGGAGTACCCAATTGTTCTGGACCTTAATTAATTAATGGCATTAAATGGGCTTGGAAAAAGGATGCATTAAAAATGAAGTTGCATCACACCCTCTACAAAGGAACCCATAAATGAGACACTATGATCCCTTGTATGTCATGAATCCCATGCCCAAAATTCTTTCCCCTATCAACTTCATCTTCTCCACATGGGTTAGAGGGGGGTCCACCTGGGAAGCACTCCTTGACTTAGGGAAAGATTCACCCAATAGGTCACTTTGTCAACCCTCCCATACCTAAACTTGGCAAGTTGCATAGAGTCTTTGAGAACTCCTTTAATTTGATGAGGTGGTTTTTTATGCACATTCTTAGTTGACTCTTTTATTTATTTTATTTACTTATGATGATACGTTTTACTTGAGATCATTGGAGGGTGTATTCATTGTCTTTGCAAAACCTTTCTTGGTGGACAGTTTTGGAGGAACGAGCCTAGCTTGGGTTTCCTTGGGGCATGAAGCCCATATCTTGGATATATTGGCCCACACACTACATTATTATGGTAGCCTTTTGAGGCTTTAGAGACACCTTGGATTACCTATACTATCCCTTCACCCCAATGACTTTCCTTTGGAGGCTAGAGAGCTACATCTTGGGGCTTGATATTTTGTTGGGGCTAGGGTTTTGGTTCTGGTGGTGTTGGATTGACACTTGGTATATTTTTTATGGACATAATCCTTGGCTTGATGGAGATACCCTAGTGCACAAGTAAGAGGCCTTTGGAGGCCCAAATTTTCATCTCCAAGCTTAAACGACTTGCTCAAAGTGTCAAATGTTTCCCTAGAAGGGGTGACGTCATGCCTTTTTAAGGATTTTCTCATGTGCAAATTGAATTTAATGTTGTAAAGGAGAAAAATAAAGGGAAATTTCTACCTTATTTTTTGGTTTACCCTAAGTTAAGTATACAAACACGTTTTATTATATTTGTATAGATAAGGATCATTTCTATTTCATTTTCATCATAGCTCTCCCATTGTGAGAAGACTACTTGGCTGAAATTTTCACCCTCTTTGGGAAACTTGGATATCTCTCTCTTGTGAAAATTTATTTTGGAGATATCTCTTGATGTAATGTGGATCTAAGGTGGTGCACACCTCTTGGAGGCTTACTCTCTTTTTTTGTGGTGGAATTTACTTGGTGAACTAGGGATTTATCTTGCATCTCTCTTGGAATTGGTAAGAAAAATATGCAATTTGTTAGTTCTTCTGGCTTGTTTCATAGTGTTATTGATTGACACCCTAGGAGGAGTATAAGTGCATACACCCGCCATCAATATTCATCTCATTGTTATTTGATAAGTCATTTTTGGCAAGGTTGCTAGGAGGAGTACAAGGGTGTACACCCTCCTAGATTTACCTAAGATTGATTTGCATGCCCTATGGAGTAAAAGGGATTACACCCCTAGGGATATTATGGATCTAAATATTACATCCAAGACTCCATTTACCCAATTTTTTAAAGGAACTAATCTGAATTTTGCATTGGAGAAATAAATTGCTTGCATTGGGTATCGTAATTTTACGAGATTTTCAATTTGTTTGAAGTAGAATCGATGTTATGCTCTAATAGCTTGCTTGAGCCACTAGGGAATACTCTTTAGCCAAGTACATATTATTTATGTTATAACATTAAATATACATCCATTAGTTCTGCAAAAAATTGCTCTCAAACTTTTACTTTTTCTCTCTTTTCAACCATCAAAATTTGCTAGAAAGCTACCATAATAATCTACTCGTCATTTAGCATATTTTGGGTAGTTTAATTGTAAATTTTGGTGGTTCGAATTTTCTATTGCAGTAATATTTTTCTACATCCATAAGGATGTTATAATATCTCTGCAATAACATCATACAACAACCCTCTATTACCACTAAAGTTTGTGCTAAAGTATATGGAATTAATCTACATGTTTTGTGCTTCATCTCTCAATAAATATTTGATGCTTTGAGTAGTTAAATATGTAGTAATTAGTTTTATTCCTTGCTGATAATACTGGTGTTTACTATTGTAGTTCGGGACTGTGATATTAACATTCTTTTCCACTTAATATTTGAGATTTTATACTTGTCTCTTCTTGTGCCTCGGGAAGGTACAACTATCTTTCACAGGTACTCAAGCAATTGGTAATCATTAACCATTTTTTAGGATCGTTTAAAATTCTCCACTTAGTGGTTTGACCTATAGGATATCACTTCCATAACCTCACTTTTCATCTCATTTCCCCTAGGGTCACTATGTATTCCCCCTTGTGTTGGATGTATCCTTCACTAAAACGAGGGGAGGGTTTATCTAAGGTGACATTGGGTAGATTGTCGCACTATTATTTCCATCTCATGGATTGGGTCAAGATTTTCCCAACCTAGATTTTGTGCGATAACATTTTGGCACCATTTTTGGGGAGGATTTTGAATCCTCTTCCATTCCCTAACGACACTTTGGCAAGATTCCATCCCAAAGCCTTTACCTCTAGCTTGCCTGGAGACTCCACTTGAAGAACGTTCCCGTTCCATCCTTGATAATATTGTATTAAAGCTCATATGGCGACTCCATTGTTATTATTATTATTATTATTATTATTATTATTATTATTATTATGACTATCGAAATCGGTAACTACACTGGTATCATACTCACATGACACGAGGTCAATTTCGATCGCTAGCACTATAACCTCCAAGTGCCATATGTATTCCCCTTCCCCGGGTATGAGTAAATCGGGGGGATTTGAACTTGGAACCTCATCAAACATAACATTTCATATCACGACACTTTCCAATTGAGATTCCCTCAGGGGGATTCTAGCGACTCCATTATGGTACATACCCAAAAATAACATTACCCAAGTCCCCAAAATTCATCTAAGCATCATAAACCTTCACCCAAACGGTTTAGTCCTTCGTCATCTCCCACTTATCATGTTTTCTCATCTACCTCTCCTACCCTTCCATCTTCACCCACTTACCCTATACCTCATATTTCATCCATTCCTCATTCATCAAGTACTTCCTAGAGCCCATGGTTTAAATATACATACAAGCCTTTATACATGACAAATATCCATGGGTCTCCTCACAAACTCACAGGGGACTTTAAGGAATGGCTCCCTAGTTTTTCAGGAGATTATTTTGTCATAACTGAAGATCATTTAGATACATTCTTCCAAGCCCTTGAACCCTATGACCAACACAAAGATGTTTGATTGAGAATTTTATCCTACACTCTTGTTAGAAGAGATAAAGAGTGGTATTATAGTATCTTCCCAGGGACGATCACAGATTCACAAGTTGGGATTTTTTTCGAGAAATGTTTTCCAAAAGATTCAAGAAAAACAAAGATTATCGGTCCATTTATGATAAAATCTATAACCATAACTGAAAACCAGGGTAAATCATAAAGGACTTCAATTATAGGTTCAATACCCTTGTAAGGAGATTTCCTCAATATTTCAAGCCCTCTCAAGGTACCATCCTCAAGTCCTACATGTCAACTATGAAAGATACAAATGCCATACAACTTTATTTGAATCCCAAGAAAGGGCATGTGAGATCAAAGAGAACATAGATTTTTTCTGTTTTTCAAGATAAGGATTGTCTTGGGGAAATCATTCAAATAAATCAAGTTGCAGACCATGTCACTCTAGACCCTCCCCACAATGTCAGGACATACCTACAAAGAGAACAAGAGGAAGTCGATAACCAATTTGTTGGTCACATGATGAGTCTATTGGGGAAAAACAAGGAACCAACATATGAAGAAATACCTCCCCCTTTAAGGGATATTTTGAAATTTGAAAGAAAACGAGTAGCAAGGAAGGATGAAGAGAATTGTTTGCAACATATTCAAGAAGTTCTAATTGAGCCATGTAAAGAGAGGAAAATTGGTGCCATCAAGAATGAAGAGAAGATTATCTTCCCAAACAAGGCCAAAAAATAATACTTTTTCAAAGATCATGTCAGCATGCCCCATCAAGTTCTAGATGAAGGGATTGACAACACCTTCATGTTTTAAAACTCTCCTTTTCTAGATAAAAAAAGGAAGGGTAGATCTTGGATCCTAGAATTTGATAGTGCGCACTCAAGCTCAAGCTCAGGTGCAAGAATATTTTTGATATCATCAGATAACGAGACTACCCTTTTCTCATACAGGATTGAGTTTAACTGCACAAACAACATCATTGAGTATGAAGCCCTCATTTTGGGCATGAACCTTTCCATTTATATCAACATCAATTCCCTACGTGTAAGAGGAGACTCAGACTTGATCATTTCACAGGTTAACAAGAATTTTGTCGCTAAGAACCCAATGTTGAAACAGTACAAAGATGTCATATGGGATGCCATGAAGAGGTTTAATAACTTTTCTATTGAATCCATCCATAGAGAAGAAAATCATTTGGAAGACAACCATGTCGTAGCTGCGTCTACTTTACTGCTTTTCAAAGAGATCGGTCTCTACAAAGTGGAAGTAAATTTGAGGCATTCAATACCTAATAACTTGGAACCTTGGTAGGTTTTTGATAATGAAAACCAGAGCTTGTGTCTCCTCCAAATTGAAGGTGAATTCTCAGAATCTCAGATAAACTTGTTGGTAGAAGAAGAGAATATTGAGATCATTTATTTTCCTAATGGACCCTTACCCAAGGTGTCATTCCCCTAAAGAGAATTTTTTATCGAAATGACATGTATAACAGAAAGTAGTCAAGAAAAATTGATGATGAGGTTATTGAATTCAATATTGGCACCAAGGAATCCCAAAAAAGTTCAAATTTGGAAAAGGAAAAACTCTTGATGAGAGGAAGAAGTTGATTTCCCTCATAATATTATTTAAGGATTTTTTTCCTGGTCATATGAAAATATGAAGGATTATTGATAGGACATAATACAACACACTATTCCCCTTAAGGAAGGCACAAAACCCTTCACAAATAAGCTCAAGAAAATGAACCCAAAAGTTTCCCCTCAATTCCAAAAGGAGTTGCAAAATATTGTTAAGGCAGGGATAATCGAGCTCATTAGGTACTCGTCTTGTGTGTCCAATCTAGTCATTGTTAGGAAGAAGACTGGTGATATTAGGATATGTGTTGACTTCAAAAAATTGAACCAAGATTCACTTAAAGACAATTATCCTTTTCCAAACATGGAGTATCTTTTGCAAAGGGTCACCGAAGTAGAGATGGTGTCCATGCTTGACATATTTTCAGATACAACCAAGTGCTCATGAAACAAGAACACCGACTCAAAACTGCTTTAGCCACTCCTTGGGTAACATACAAGTATTTGAGAATTCCTTTTGGATTGACCAATGCAGGAGGGACTTTTCAACGTGCCATGGATTATGATTTTAGGGAATTAATTGGGAAAATTATAGAGATTTACTAGGATGACCTAACCGCTATCTCCAAGAAGAGAGGTCAGTATATCCAACACTTAAGAATGATTTTTCAAAGAAGTAGAGAATATGTAATTTTTATTAATCCTAATAAATCAATTTTTCGATGTGGCTAAAGACAAGTTATTAGGCCATATCATTTCCAAAGACGGGATCTCAATAGACCCTTCCAGAATCGAAGCCATCAAGAAGATCCACCTCCCTAAAGAAAATAAGGTCTTGCAGTCATTCTTTGGCCAAGTCAAATTCATAAGGGGGTTCATTCTAAACTTTGTCGAAATCATGAAGACACTCAATAGCTTGTTAAAGAAGGATGTTCTTTTCTAATGGGATAATGAAGGAAGTTGGATTTCTAACATATCAAAGAAGCAATAACTATCACACAGGTCCTGGCCAACCCATATTTCGCTAAATAGTTCATCATATTCTATTTCACTTCAAAGGATACCATCACATGAGTTCTTTTACAAAATAATGATCAAGGATATGAACAACAAATTTATTTCATGAGAAAAACCCTTAGGGACTCAGAGCTAAATTACACCATTACGGAGAAACAAGCCTATTCTCTTTTCAAGTCCCTCAAACATTTTATAACTTATGTGGGATACAACAAGATTAAATATTGTGTCCCTTACCCCATCGTAAAGGATGTTTTATCACAACAGGATTTTCTTGGATCAAGGGGAAACTGGGTTTCAAATATACAAGAATATTACTTGGATATCAAACCATCCAAGATAATCCTAGGGTTGAGGGTTAGCTAAATTGTTGGCATAAATCAATCAGGAAGCCATCGATATGGGAGAATGGGAACAAATTAATGTTATGGTAATCAAAATTTAGAATGACGAGTGGTATTCATATATCATTTATTACTTGAAAAATATTACTTGCCCTAATCATTTGGTCGATCATAAGAGGAGATCCTTAAGGCTCAAGGCCACGAAGTATTTCTTGACACAATATGGTCTCAGATGGAGGAACCTCTATGGGGTAATCCGCAGGTGTGTGAATAAGGAAGAAGAAAACAATTTAGTCATCGATTTTCACTCGGGATATTGTGGAGACCACTTTTCAGCTCGGACTACTGCCCATAAGATCCTAATGGAATGATATTATTACCCCAATATTTTCTCAGATACACATCGATATGTCATGTCCTATCATCCTTTTTATTTCTTTACTAGGAAACAATGCCTCCCTTCCCTCCCTGTTAAACCAATTGTCGTAGAAGCACCTTTTCAACAATGGGGACTGGATTTCATTGGCGAGTTCAAGGAAAACTCTAGTAATGATTACCGGTGGTTTTTAACTTCCATAGACTAATTCACCAAATGGGTGGAAGCCATCCCAATGAAGAAATAAAAAGAAGAGGTCATGATGAAATTCCTTGAGGAAAGAAATATCACTAGATTTGGGGTTCCTGCAAAGATAACCACAGATAATGCCAAGGATGTTGTACTATGTTTTCATTGATGTCAAAGGATTGATGTCAAATGGTTGATGTCAAGTATTTTCATAGTGATGTGTTTGTATCATTGATATATTGATTATTAGTTATATGGTTATTGATTTAATTGTTTTCAAAGGGTTGATGTAAAGTGGTGTCATAATGATGTGTTGATATTAAAGTGAGTTGTATCATTGATTTCAGCTCATGGTTGATAGGAATAACCAAATGTATAAACTCCAAAGTGGTCCCCTTATGGTGAGACATCATGGGAAGACGCTCTTGGAAAAATTTATCAAAGTGGTCCCCTTATAGTGAAAGCACTCATGGGAAGACGCTTTGTGAAGTCAAAATGGTTAGGTGGTTGAGTAGCCCAACAATGTGGTTAGGGAACCCAAGTTTGTTTGAGGAATAATGTAATGAAGATCAGTGAATTTGCAGGTGAGACTATTCTATATGGATAGTACATGTTGTGCCATTTATGGTGATATGTGGTATGTCACGTAGTTCCTCATGGTTGAGGAGATATGGCTTATTAAAGTTTGATGACCCTCATGATTTATATAGAAGCCCCTAGAAGGTCAAAGAAGTAAAATTGTTCTAGAATCTCTGAGAAGAAGTTGACCAATCAAAGTGGTTAGTCATGGGATAAATGGTTGCAACAAGAAAACAATTAAAAACAAATTAGTTGCAGCTAGAAGTGGAGAGTTTATTATTTGTGTATAAAGTGGTTAGAAGTGGATTAGCCCCAAAAGAAGGAAGTTGGGTAAGTTGGTTAGAAGATAACCCCTAGAGTAAGCTACTTGGAGAAGTATAAATAAGAGAGAAAGGGTCTCTTATGAGCATGATCTTTGAGCATATTGAATATCCATTTGTGAAAGGTTATTTGGGCAGGTATTATTGATAGAGAAAATTCATGGCAGAAAAAGTGTGGAAGAAAAAGCGCGGTAGAAAAAGTGCAGAAAAATTGTAGGAGAAAAATCGTGGTAGCAGAATCGCGGCAGTAGATTTGGTAGTTGCAAGAAATTGGAAGTTCAGTAACCACATCAAATTTTCATATTGGAATTGTTCCAATTGTTGCATGGTATGGTATAGGTCTTTATGATTGATACAGGATTAAAAGTATGGTTTGGGCACATGGTCTTGCGTAAGGGTTTATGGTATTTGGTTTATGGAGAGTATGGTGTATTGCAAGGGGTATCTTGTTGTTTAACTTGGTGATATTGTGCATATGGTTGAGAGTTGACTTGATGATTGATCTTTTTGAGTAGATCGGATTTGGATGATGAGATTGATGAGACAATTTGAGGTGATAGGTTTTTTGTGACAGGTTGTGTTGTGCATAGTTGATGCACTAGTCTTGGTATAGATTGTTGGTACAGTTTGACAGATTGCTTTATGTCTAAAAGATGGGTCTTGTACTTGAGGATTGGATTCCTCTTCTTAGTTGGTGTTGAGATCTGCAGGATGGGTCTTGCAATGAGAGTTGGTGCTCTCTTTGATTTGGTGCTCATTTCATTTGGTGTTGATAAACCCCAAGGATTGTAGTCCATAATACAAAATAAACTTATACATATATCTAGTGTTCTTTTTGTTATTTATTGTGATGGTGCATAGTTATTTATAGTTAATATATGTCATTTATATATGTTTACATGCAAGCAACTAAGTGTGAATAAAAGTAATGAGTATTGATGTTTTGAATGGTGATGGCTAACTAATGTTTTGTAATAAGTTGTAAAAATATCCTCACATTGATTCACCCCCCCCCCCTCCTCTTAGTGTGTTTGATGTGTCCAACAAAGGATTTTAGCTCGATGGGGCTTAATGAGTTCTATTTGAAAATTGGAATTGTCTTGTCACACTCCTCGAATTATTATTCTCAAGGAAATGAACTAGCAGAGTCTAGCAATAAGAATATTATGAATATTTTAAAGAAGATTGTTGGAGAGAACAATAAAAGTTGGGATAGAAATATAAACTATGCCTTATGGGAAGACTACACAACTACAAATACATCTACCAGGAAAATCCCTTTCGAATTGGTTTACAAGATAGAAGCACACCTACCTATGAACCTCCATATTCCATCCTCGCAAGTAACTCAACACTTCACCACAGATAAATAAGAATTGTAAGGGATAATTGATAAACTCATAGAGTTGGATGAAACTATAATAATGGGATTTAATCAAATGGAAAAGAACCAAGAGAAAATAAAAGGGACATTTGATCGCAAATCAAGGAAAAGATATTTAAAGAAAGGAGACTAGATCCTAATGTGGGATAAAAGAAGAGAAAAACCTAGAATGCATAAAATGTTTGATATTCTATGGTTGGGACCCTACAATATAGAAGAGATATATGGGTTAGATTCCTTTTATTTTTTCACATCAAAAGGGAGGAGGATTCCATTGTTGGTAAATGGATCCCTCCTCAAACATTATTTCCAAGGTGGTACTTGACTTCTTCAGGGCCCAGGGCCCAGGTAATTAGGTAGGTCATCTTTCTTTCTTGCATTTGCATCTTGATTTCTCATAATAGTTTATTTCATTTCATGTTTCAGTTTTCTCTACTTTCATACTTCTTTCATCATATTACATATTTAGATTAGAAATTTTCTCAAAAAAAGGTGTGAAATCTTATTTTCTAGATAAGTTGTCAATTTTGAAATTTTGATTTTGATTATATGGACAAAGAGTGAGTAGAGTCACCCTAGATTTTATGGTTTTATGTTTCAATGTAGGAACAAGTCCAACCAAGAGATCTTGTGGTTCTCATGCACTATATGACAAGTACATTTCCCCGAGTAGGATCCATATGTTATTCCCATTTCCTAGGGATAACTAAGGAGATGATGTCTCAAGTCCATCAAGTTGTAGACATGGAATACCGAGAGATATAGATGGCTTACAACATCCACTTGCACAGAAAAAGGCCCACCTCACCACTACATATCTCATATTCATCACAATGGTATCTGCCACATCATCTTGCTTCCGAAAGGCATTGGGTTTTACTCCACGAGGTACAAACCAGGTGTTATGGTGAATTTCATTTCAATATTTGAGGCATTTGAGTGTGTTTCATTTAAATCTTATTTTGATTATGTAACGTCTTCTTGGAATTTATTCTCTTTTCCATGTTTCACCTTGATGGTTGAAATTTCTCCCTAGTAAGTGGTCACCCTTAGGGATGGGTTTTCTATTTGGAGGTCCCCTTGACAATTCATCGTGCCATTCCCAATCATATTCACCACTTTCCACACTTCATCCCATCACCTTCTTATCGTTTGGGATTTTTTGGGTGTACTAACCCAAGAAGGGATTGTCCCTCATTTCATGGGAATAAGGGGTTGAAGGCCCAGAGGGAATGTAGCTACAAAAAGATAAAAGCATAATCATAACCTTCCATATGATCACACAAAAGTGGTCTTGAGGACAATGAGATGTTTATCCTAAAAATTCAAAGACCTACGAAAGAAAACACACACACACACACACACACACACACACACACATATATATCACACTTGTTGAGGGATCTACACAAGTGAGTTACAATATAAAATTTACCCACATGGAACTATGTGTACCTCTCCCTTAAAGCACATTGTGGTACTACTCCCAAACCTATAAGTTACCCTATATGGAGCACTCATTTGTTCTGGACCTTAATTAATTAATGGAATTAAATGGGATTGGAAAAAGGATGCATTGAAAATGAAGGTGCAACATACCCTCTACAAAGGCACCCATAAATGAGACGTTGTGATCGCTTGTATGTCATGAAACCCATGCCCAAAGGTCTTGCCCCTATCCACTTCATATTCTCCACATATCTTATAAGGCAGTCCACCTGGAAAACACTCCTTGAATTAGGGAATGATTCACCCAATAGGTTACTTTTTCAACCCTCCCATACCTAAACTTGGAAAGTTGCATAGAGTCTTGAAGAACTTATTTAATTTTATAAGGTGTTTTTTGATGCACATGATGAGGTGACACTTTTATTAATTTGATTTAATTATCATGATAAGTTTGACTTGAGATCCTTGGAGGGTGTATTCATTGTATTTGCAATACCTTGCTTGGTGGATAGTTTTGGAGGAACAAGCCTAGCTTGGGTTTTCTTGGGACATGAATCCCACAGGTTGGATACCATGTCCCACACACCGGATGATGATGGTATCCTTTGGAGTCTTGAGAGACACCTTGGATGGCCTATCTTATCCCTTCATCACCCCAATGACTTTCCTTTGGAGGCTAGAGTGCTACATCTTGGAGCTTGACATTTTATTGGGACTAGGGTTTTGGTTGTGATGGTGTTGACTTGACACTTGCAACCTTTTTGATGGAGAGAATACTTTTCTTGATGGAGAGACCCTATCACACAAGGAGGATGCATTTGGAGGCCCAATGTTTCATCTCCAATCTCAAATGACTTGCTGAAAGTGCCAAACATTTCCCTAGAAGGGGTGACATCATGCCTTTTTAGGGATTTTCTCATGTGAAAATTGAATTTAATGTTGTAATGGGGAAAAATAAAGGGAAATGTACCCCTTATTTTTTGGTTTACCCTAATTTAAGTGGAAAAACACTTTTTAGGAGATTTGTATAAATAAGGATCATTTCTATTTCATTTTCATCATAGCTCTCCCATTGTGAGAAGACTACTTGGATGAAATGTGTGCCCTCTTTGGGAAACTTGGATATCTCTCTCTTGTGAAAATGTATTTTGGTGATCTCTCTTGGTGTATTGTGGAGATAAGGTGGTGCACACATCTTGGAGGCTTACTCTCTTACTTTGTGGTGAAATTTACTTGGTGAACTAAGGTTTTATCTTGCATCTCTCTTGGAATTGGTAAGAAAAATATGTAATTTGTT
This sequence comes from Picea glauca, assembly GCA_000966675.3. NCBI lineage: Eukaryota > Viridiplantae > Streptophyta > Pinopsida > Pinales > Pinaceae > Picea > Picea glauca. The sequence continues at coordinate 24,829 of JZKD02S1607626.1, read as the reverse complement.
AGTTCTTGTTTCTTGTTTCATGATTTTATTGGTTGAAACACTATGAGGAGTATAAGTGCATACACCCTCCATCAATATTTGTCTCATTGTTAGTTGGTAAGTCATTTTTGGCAAGGTTTCTAGGAGGAGTACAAGGGTGTACACCCTCCTAGATTTACCTAAGTCTAATTTGCATGCCCTAGAGAGTAAAAGGGATTACACCCCTAGGGATATTTTGTATCTAAATATTACATCCAAGACTCCATTTACCCAATTTTTTAAATGCACAAATATGAATTTTGCATTGGAGAAATAAATTGCTTGCATTGGGTAACGTGATTTTACGAGATTTTCAAATTGTTTGAAGTGGAATCAATTCTATGTTGTAATAGCTTTCTTGAGCCACTAGGGCGTCCTCTTTATACAAGGACATAGTGTTGTTTTTATAACATTAAATATGCAGCCATTAGGGCTGCCGAAAATTTCTCTCAAACTTTTACTTTTTCTCGCTTTTCAACCGTCAAAATTTGCTAGAAAGATGCCATAATAATCTACTCGTCATTTAGCATATTTTGGGTGGTTTACTTGTAATTTTTGGTGGTTGTAATTTTAAGTTGTAGGGATATTTTTCTACAGACATAAGGCTGTTATAATATCTCTGCAATAACATCATACAACAAACCTCTATTACCACTAAATTTTTTGCTAAAGTATTGGGAATTAATCTACATGTTTTGTGCTTCATCTCTCAATAAATATTTGATGCTTTGAGTGGTTAAATATGCATTAATTATCTTTATTCCTTGATGATATATACTATGGTTTACTGATGTAATTTTGGACAATAATCTTAACTTTCTTTTCCACTTAATCTTTGAGCTTTTATACTTGTCTCTTCTTGTGTCTCGGGCAGGTACAACTATCTTCCACATGTACTCAAGAAATTGGCAATTATTAACCATATTTGAGGCTCATTTTCAATCCATTATCCACTTAGTAGTTTTACCTATAGGGGTATCACTTCCATAACCTAAATTTTCATCTCATTTCCCCCTAGGGTCACCTGGGATTCCCCCCTTGTGTTGGATTTCTCCTTCACTAAAGAGAGGGGACGATTTATCTAAGGTGACAATGGGTAGAGTCTCCCATGGTTATTTCCATCTCATGGATTGGGTCAGGCTTTTACCAACCTATAGTTTGTACGATAACAAGGAAAAAACCACATTTGCAATCGAATGGGGGTCATTTGCATACACGGGCATACCCTTTGGCTTGAATAATTCCCCTGTAGTGTTTTCCCGGATAGTGGTCATAGCCTTCAAGGAATTTATCCACAAGTTTCTTGAGGTATACTTGGACAATTGGAATGTGTTTAGTTTGTTAAAGGAACACATGAAAACTCTTTGATTAATGATGGATCAATGCCACCAGCTACAAATATCATTGAATTTGAAAAAATGCATTTTTTGTACATTGTTTGGCACACTGTTGGGCCATGTCATGTGTAAGGATGGATTATCGGTGGATCAAGCTAAGATTATTTCCATCTTTGATATGGTGGCCCCAACTTTGGTCCAAGAGATGCACTCCATGTTGGGTCATATTGGATATTATTGATAGTTCTTTTAGCACTGAGAGTCACCCTCATATTGCAAGAGGATAAGCCCAGTACCCTTCAAAAAGGTTTTTGAATGTGAATTAATGATGAAAGGTCAAATGGACAAAACTCAGCATCAGAATTTTTTAACAAAAAAAACCAGGAAAGCATGCATAAGAAAATGAGGTTTTGATTAACTTCAGTCGGTGGTTTCAGGATAAAGGTGAATAGGAGGAAGACTTAGTGAGGAAATTAGATAGGTCTTCTATAAGCATTAGACCTTCAAGTAGCTAGGAAAATAAAAACTCAGTCACAAGAACCTCTTGAAACTAAAGTTTAAAACACTGAAAAACATTCATAGTAGCATTATAATCAAAAATCCATTATAACAAAACCAAAACATCTCATATGGATCATCCAGTCATGATCTTTTCAAAGTAAGATGAAACAAGATGATGAAAGAAAATTGACTTCTATTAACGAAAATGTCTCAAGTCCCATACATAACCAGAGAACAGCTTTGCTTAGTCAAAATATTACAAAAGGGAGCTCTGCACGACCATCCAACCCTCTCAAATCATTCATATGATGTATTTATAATCAAGACAGTAGATGGTGTATTCTCTTGTCTATCTTGTTTCTTTTGTCAAAAGGAAACTCTGGTCAGTATGGGCATGTAGGAGAAACTGCCCTCTGTGGTACCTCGAGCTAACATCTTTTTGTCTCCTCGGCCAAACCCTCCATGCTTCCATTTAAGGGGGGTAGTTGATAATTCAACCACCAATCATTCTTTCATTAATTGGATTCTTATTGGGATCGAGATGTGGAAAAACTGCCCTATGCGGTACTTCGGGCTGACAGCTTTATGTCTCCTTGACCAAAACCTCCATGCTTCCATTTAAGGGGGTATTTGATTGTTCTCTTTCCTCTAGAGATAGATTGGTCACAGTCTACTAAAAATTTTCTTCTCCTTGTGGCGCTCCTTCGATGATTTGGCTTAACATCCAGTTTTTGTTTCCATGCGGTTATCTCAAATTGGACCCCATATAAGCACGTGATTATGGAAGCTGCCAAGGGAGGTTTGAGTTCACACTACTTTGACCCCCGCAATCCACCACCAACTTCCACGTACCTATTTATCTATACCATGGTTTCGATTGCGGGACTGCTCTATAATTTTAACGTTCGGGCATGTTTTGTCCCCACAATGAAGTGTGGTCGTCGATCTGATGCAAATCTGTGATCTAGGAAACTCCACTATTTTATCTCTCCTACTAAATTTATTTGTCTTACTCGAGGATCCTTTTAAACCATGCTTAGAGATGGAGAAAAAATTGACGCTTGAGAGCTTTGAATGTTGAGCATGAATACCTCTCGGAGGACGATCTCATGAATCTGACATGGTGGCCTAATGCTATATAATGTCACATCTAGTGATGGATTAGCACCATGTGTTGAGCTAAAAAACACACGTGGAGTGGTAGGGACCAAAGCGACGTGTCAACCTGTCGTTACTTTGGGACTTCGACTCCTCGCGACTTCGGTACTTCCGGTGATACTTCTTCCAAGATCAACGGTTCTTGTTAATTTGAGATCAACAATCCACAATTATTTCAAGAGTTGGGCTTTGGGCCTTTTCAATGCATAGCTTTTACAATCCTCCATAGCATCGTATCTCCAAAGTGAGAGATCTACCTCCATGTGTCCTCTTGTTTTGGACGGTCGAGATTCACTTTGGGGGTTTGAGCTTAGGGAGTTTTCTTTTGATTTCTCACGCAATCCTCTTAAGTGTCGTATTTTCGAAGTGTTATATTTTTCGACATGTTTTCTCAGCCTTCAATGGCTCAGATTTACTTCGGGACTTCGGGACTTTTGGATGGAAATCCCCCGAAGTCACTTTCTTCTGGTTGACATGGAAGCCTCTCGTTACTTCGGGATTTTGGGACTTTGGGGCTTATGTCTAGTCATTAATCTTTGCACGACTTTGAAAATCTGACTCCCTAAGAGCCATTGATCTGAATTGTACATGGGATCTCCGTCGTTGAAAATTGAGCCTATCTTGTTTCTTGTATTTCAAGCTCAAAATGGACTTCTCTGAATGTTTCATTTCGCTCATGGTTTTTTCTTGTGCAAACAAAGGACTTGGTTGGACTACAAAAACTACATATGACCCATGACAACTTCAAGTGATAACATTGTCTCCATAGGGTATGGCATGCTCCCTGTGAGCTTCCAAGAACAAGCAGTTTCAGTGTCTTATCCTAGGGCTATGGGGTCACTTATTTAAATATAAATATAAATAAAAAGTGATATTTACATTGAATGGAAATCCAATCATGGCTTAAGAAAAATATTTTTTCAGAAAGTGCCCATTGACAAGGTCACCAAAAACTTTGGAATCCTCCAAGTTCTGAAATTTATAAGTGTTATTTGAAAATACCTCAGAAATATTGAACAGACCAATCCATAAGGCTTCAAATTTACCATGTTTTCCTTTGAATTTCTTGGGTGCATCCCACTTGAGCACTAGATCTCCCAGCTGGAAATATTCTTTGCTTACCTTCTTGTCAAATCCTTGCTTGATCTTATGTTGATGGTCCTGTGCTTCTCCCAGTAGCTACTCCCTATTATGTTGTACTTCTACCAGTTGTTGTATTCTCCTGACCATATCATTAGGTTCTCTTTGGTAGCCCTAGAGGAATTTTTCCACAGGCAAGGCAAGATGCGTAGGAAAGATAGCCTCAACCCCATTTACAATATGAACAGGGGAAACACAAAGTGACCTCTTTGTTTTAACTCTATCATCCCATAAGAAAATTTTTATCTTTGAGTCCCATGCTTTCTTATTGACTTCTAACAATTTCTTGATAATATTTATGAGGCTCCTGTTAGAGGAATCTGCCAAACCATTTCCTTGAGGGTAGTAAGGAGTAGAATGGACTAATGTAATCCCATACTATTCACAGAACTTGATCGATGGTTCATCTTTGAAGGAGGCAGCATTGTCAGTAAAAATCCTACTTGGACAACCAAATCTTGACATGATATCCTCGAAAAAACTAATGATTACCTTGTGGGAGGCATTCCTTGTAGGAATGGCTTCTATCCACTTGGTAAATTAATCAGGAGCAGTCAAAATCCACCTATGTTGACCACTTGAAGCTGGATGGATTTACCCAATGAAGTTAAGGCCCCACTCTTGAAAAGGCCCAGAAACTGCCACAGGCTTCAAAGGTAAATATTTGAGTTGTTGCTTTCCAGAAAAATTTTGGCATTTTATACAAGCTCTAATATTTTCACAAACATTAGTAAAAAGGCTAGGCTAGAAATACCCAGCTCTAAGGATCTTATAAGTTGTGGTTCTCCAAAAATTATGGCCCCCACATAAGTTGTCATGAAATTCATTCATGTCCCTTTGAGATTCATGTGGATCTAAACATCTCAAAAGAACTCCCAGAGGATCTTTTCAATACAAGATATCATCAACGAGACAATATATGATTGATTTAAGCTTCAAATCTCTCACTTTGTTCTTGTCCAAACCATCAAGAGGGTGCAATTTCTGTAGAAAATATGTGTTGTCTTTATACCAAGTGCATTCTTCCAAATTTGGGTTGGCATGAGAGATTTTATCAACAAACTCAACTTGTTCATTTTCCGAGTTCATTCTTGTGAAATTAACCCCTAAATCTTTGCAATTTGATTCAGCCAGCAACCTGGCTAAACCTTGGCCTTTCACTAGTTTAGTGGGCTTCATTTCAAGGTCAAATTTTAGAATTTTATCAATCCATTTTTTCCTCTTCCCATCTATGTCAGGCTGGATAAGTATCTCTTTCACTGAAGCTGAAGGGACATATGCAACAATATTTGAATGAAGAACATATACTTTGAAATCCTTGAGGGATTTGACCAAAGCATAAGCATGCTTTTCCATGATATCATATCTCATTTCTGCATCCCTCAATGCTCTGCTAAAAAAGGAAATAGGTTGCTCTAACCCCACTGTATTTTTCTGCAACAAAACAACAGCCAATGTGTCAAAGGAGGAAAAGGAAAATATTAGAAACTCCTTGGAATAGTCAGGGTTGATAAGCACAAGTGCTTCAGTCAAGGCCTTTTTGATCTAATCAAAATATTCTCGAGCCTCAGTAGTCCATTTCACCTCATTACCTTTCTTAAGCATGGTTGTAGTGTACTAGTTCACTAATTCAACAAAGTTAGAGACGAACCTTCTTAGAAAATTGATTTTCCCCAAGATAGACTGAACTTATTTCTTATATCTAGGAAAAGACAAGGTCTAGATGGAATCTACCCTGCTTGGATCAATTCTTACCCTTCTATTGATAAAATGTGACCCAATAACTTACCCTCCTTCATAGAAAACAAGGACTTCTTAGGATTGAGAGAGGGACCAAACTTTCTGCACTTCAGGAAAACCCTTTTCAAATGATGATAATGCTCTTTATCATATTTTGAGAACATTTTAATGTCATCTAGATAGATGACTATGAACCTGTCCTTCTCCCCAATGAAGGAAATGTCCATTGCTCGCTGGAATTTCTCTCTTGAATTCATCAATCCAAAGGGCATTTTAGCATAAATGAATGTGCCCCAAGGAGTAGTAAAGGTTGTCCTCTCCCTATCTTCAGGAAAGACAGAGATCTGATTGTAGCCAGAAAATCCATCAATCATAGACATCCTAGATGAACCAATGACAATCTGCAAGATGTGTTCCATCTTTGGCAAGGAGTAATTATCTTTCTTGGAGCTTTTGTTCAAATTCCTAAATCAACACATAGTCTAATTTCCCCATTTTTCTTCCTCACAGTGACCAAGTTAGCCACCCACTCAGAGTATCTCAAAAGAATGATGATTTTCACATCTAACAGCTTCTTCACTTCTTTTTCCATAATAGGCAGCAACATGAGATTTATCTGTCTAAGTTTCTACCTAAAAGGCTTGGTCTCCTCTTTCATATGGATCTTATGTTCAATGATGTGTGTGTCATATGTTCTTAAATATTTGTATTTCCAAGCAAACACATCAGCCAACTCCTTTAAAATATTAACATGCTCAGTCCTTTTCTCCTTTGACAAGCTACTAAACAACTTAACATACTTTGGATCCTCCTCTGTACCTAAATTTCATTCATTCACCTTAGCATTTTCAGTTGAACCTTTAACCTTTACATAAAAATCATTTGTATCAAACAATATCTCCAAGGGGACTAGTCCTTTTGGAATATGATTACTGGGCAACTGAACAATATGATGGTTAGCGATTTTATTCGGAAAAATATCAGCATGAGGGTTTTTTTTAGTATCATGGTCTTGATCAATATGTAGGGAAGAAAACTCATCCACAGTCTCAAGAAATATGTTTATCTCAAGATCATCCTCAAAAACCTTCCAATGTTTGACATTGTCGGGTATAGAGGGTTTATACTTCACTTCCACATCATATTTGAGTTTAGGGGGCAAAGGAATTCTAAAATTACTTGCTAAAACAACCAAGGAATCTGTCGTAGTGTTTTCCTCTCTAAGAACAAATGAGATATTAAAATCTAAGAAGAAACTATCAACAAGATCCCAAACTTCATTCATGTAAGTCCTTAACCTGGGGTTCTTAGCTTTATACATATTTTTAAATTGATGAACAATTAATTTGGCATCTCCAAACACTACTAGCTCTTCAATCCTCATTTCTTTAGCATCCCTCAAACCCTAAGAAAAAGCCTCATATTATGCTACATTGTTTGTAGTTTCAAATTCAAGCTTGTAGGACAAAGATATGATCTCTTGGGTAGGAGAAATAAAAACTACCCCAACACCGACACCATCCTTAGAAGAGGCCCCATAAAAAAACATCTTCCAAATAGAGGTATTAGGAGTAGGATCTTCACAAAAGGTGATGGATTGCTTTTTAATTTCAATAGGTGGTTGAGGAGCATCACTGAGCTGCAACATACTGGATCTTAAATCAGTATCAAGTGAAAAAATAGGGTGGTTGGTAGGATTTTATTCATCACTGATGATGTAGGCTAATTGTGCCTCCATATAAAGCCTTCTATGTTCTCCCCCAAACATAGGAATGGTGGCATATGAAAGGTCCATATGAAAATTTCCCCTTAGTCTTTTGATCCAATATCTTGAGAAGAGAATCCCAAACTTACGGGGGACATCAGACACTACAATATCCATGACCACACTTTTCATTGGAAATTGGAACAGGGTAACAACCAGGGCTTTAATAACCCCAAGAAACTTCACCTTTGTGTAATCAAATGAGTACAAGTCGTGGTAGGTTTTTGTAAACTCCAACCCAAGCTCATCCATGACAGTTTTAGGCATAAGGTTATGAGATTTCCCTGAGTCCATCAAGCAGTTGTGCAACACTTTATCATGAATGTTTAATGATGTGTAGTAAGGGGGGGATGAGTCATCTCTATCCTCTACCAAAGGTCCCAGGATGACAGCTATTTTTTCATCTTGAAGGTTGACTAAATCTGTGGAATTAGAGGAAGGCTTGAGCTGGAGCATTTTGGAAAGATATCTTTTGAATTCTTCATTCTTAATCAGCTCCAAAAAGTGCACATGGATTTTAATTTTTTGAATCTCACTCTCAAAGCTAAAAGAGGATGGATATTTCAGAATCTCCTTAACTTCTGAGGTATGGCTCTTTGCCAATTCCTGGGGGTTTTGTGCATCTTTTTCTTTGTTTCTAGCTACCACAACCTTAGCAGAATTTTTTGTTTTAGTGGGCTGATCAGAAGTGTCATTATTCCCATCTTTCTTTTTCAACCTTAGTTTGTATTTACTTGAATTGCCATTTATTTTTTACCCTTTACTAAATTCATTTAAATGAATATCCATGAGAGACTCTTCATATGCAGATTGGGTTAAATGAGGAGATGAATATGTGTCACTAAGACAATGGATTTTAGGATCAGTTTATTCATCCTCTCCTTCCTCATCAACAACAAGGTTTTTTTGAAGAGGGGCTTGGACTCTTTGATCATCCCTATCCCTATTTCTTTGATCTCTTTGGAGGGCCTGAGGGGCATTATTTGGTCTTCTGAAATTACCTCTATTATCAACATTATGTCTATTCCTATAGTTTTGTTTTCCTTCAAGTTTCAACTTGTCCATTTCATCATAAAGTGATTTTACCAATTTTGTAAGTTCATCAACTTGAGGGTGGACAACAAAGGATTCTGAGGTTAAATCCTCTGCCCTACCTTTCCTTTTGTCTCTATCATATTTTCCCCTAAGATTTTCAACTGCCAATATGTTAGATTCTACTTCCAAAGTTTCATCTTGCATATGCATTAGAGAGGTAGATCTTCTTTCTCTCAACATGAGGCAAAACTCAGGGTCAAAAGAATTGGCATAGGTAATGTTGGCAGAGGTTTTTGTAGGATTTATTTCGGGGGGAATATTTTTGTACATTCTATTAAATATTTTTGATAAATTCAAAACAGATTCCCCCTCTTTCCTCTTAAGTGACCCAAATTATGTAATAAAGTAAATCATTTTTACCCCCCGCCCCCCAATGCCTGAAGAAACCATCATCCAAAGCTTTAATGCCAGCAATAGATCCAGGAGTCAAACCCCTAAACCATTTTCTAGCCTCACCATCAAGGCTCTGTACAAATACCCTCATCCATACATCTTCATTATGAATGTTAAGATTATCTGCATAACTATAAAATGTTGCAAGGGGTTCCTCTGTAGTTATGTCTTCCTCCCCTGTGAACTTGGGCATGTACTTAAGGTATTCTCCAACTGGGAGAGAATTCACAAGCTGAGGTAAAACAAGAGGGGCATACCTAGCAGCCACTATGGCATCCATCCCATTTCTAGGAAGATTAGCACCTGCCATTGTGTTGTGAACTGTAGGAGAACAAGGGGGAGATGGAGCTTTGAAAGATACAAATGCAGCTTGGTTTTTTGGAGAGAGAGGATGCATTTGAGTCTTGGAGGAAGATGGTATAGGTTCTAAGGGAAAAGGGGTTTCCTCTTCTTGAGTCACATCAAATTTGATAGGAGGAGGAGCAAGAAGGCCCAAAGTAGGAAAATATTCAAGATTCTCAAGTCTGGACCAACTTACAACATCGGGAGAAGCAAGGGTTCCAAAATTTTCTTCTCTCAATTTGGGGCTAAAAGAAGAGTATTCAATAGGAAAATTTTTAAAATCCAACTTTTAGAAACTTCAGTAGAAGGTAAAAGAGGAGAATTAGATATGGCTATTGGATTTTTAAAAGTAGAAACATGTAAAAGACCAATATTGCCTGGTAAAATAGATGAAAATCCTTCTTGAGAAGCCTGTCCTTTCTTTATAATCTTCTTTGGGTCAGCTTCAGGTGTTTCCAGAGGTAGATGTGGAGTAGACCTCGTGTGTCTTTCTTTGGGAGACACAACTGAAACGATGGAGTCACCAAGTGCACGTTGCAATTTTTAATGTATTGAATTCTAATGCACCTTCGGATTCAGTATTTCTTTTTCATTCAATCCCAAGGAAATGACTTCAATTCATTCCCCAACAGTAGCGCCAAGAATGTTAGCACTAAGAGTCACCCTCATATTGCAAGAGGATAAGCCCAATACCCATCAAAAAGGTTTGTGAATGTGAATTAATGATGAAAGGTAAAATAGACAAAACTCAACATCATAATGTTTTAACACAGAAAACTGGGCAAGCATGCATAAGAAAATGAGGTTTTGATTAACTTTAGTCAGTGTTTTAAGGATAAAGGTGAATAGAAGGAATAGTTAGTGAGGAAATTGGATAGGTCTTCTATAAGCATCAAGCCTTCAAGCAGCTAGGAAAAGCAAAACTCAGTCGCAAGAACCTCTTGAAACTAAAGTTTAAAACACTGAAAAACATTCATAGAAGCATTATAATAAAACATACATTATAACACAACCAAAACATCTCATATGGATCATCCAATCATGATCATTTTAGAGTAAGAGGAAAAAATATGATGAAAGGAAACTGACTTCTATTAACGAAAATGTTGCAATTCCCATACATAACCAGAGAACAGCTATGCTTAGTCAAAATATTACAAAAGGGAGCTCTACTCGACCATACAACCCTCTCAAATAATTCATATGATGTATTTATAATCAATACAGTAGTTGGTGTCTTCTCTTGTCTGTCGTGTTCCTTATGTCAGAAGGAAACTTTGGTCAGTATGGGTGTGCAGGGGAAAATACCCTCTATGGTACCTCAGCCTGACAGTTTTATATCTCCTCGGCCAAACCCTCCATGCTTACATTTAAGGGGGGTATTTGATAGTTCAACCACTATTCCTTATTTCATTAAATGGTTTCTTCTTGGGATTAGGATGTGGAAAAACTGCCTTCTGTGGTACTTTGGGCTGACAACTTTCTGTCTCCTCGATCAAACCCTCCATGCTTCCATTTAAGGGGGTAGTTGATTGTTCTCTTTCCTCTAGAGATAGATTGGTCATGATCTGCTAACACTTTGCTTCGCCTTGTGACGCTCCTTTGATGATTTGGATTAACGCCTAGTTTATGTTTCCACGCGGTGATTTTGGATTGGACCCCATATAAGCACGTGATTGTGGAAGCTTCTAAGGGCGGTTTGAGTCCATAGTGCTTCGGCCCCTGTAATACACCACCAAATTTCACATACCTATTTCTCTATACCATGGTTTCAATTGCGGGACTGCTCTAGAATTTTAACATTTGGGCATGTTTTGTCCCCGCAATGAAGTGTGGTCGTCAATCTAATGAAAATCCGTGATCTAGGAAACCCTGTTATTTTAGTGCTCCTACTAAAGTTATCTGTCTGCCAACTCCATGATCATTTTAAACCATGCTTAGAGATGGATCCAAATTTGATGCTTGAGAGATTTGAATGCTGAGCAGGAATACCTCCCAGAGGACGATCTCCCGAATATGACGTGGTGGCCTGACGCTATATAATGTCACAACTAGTGATGAATGAGCACCATGTGTTGAGCTGAAAAACACCTGTGGACTGATAGGGACCGAAGAAATGTGTCATCCTGTCTTTACTTCGGGACTTCAACTCCTTTGCACTTAGGGACTTCCAATGATATCGCTGCCAAGATCAACAGTTCTTGTTGATTTGAGATCAATGGTCCACAATTATTTTGGGAGTTCGGGCTTCAGGCCTTTTCAATGCATGGATTTTGCAATCCTTTGGAGCATTGTATCTCCAAAGTGAGAGATCTACCTCCATGTGTCCTCTTTTTTTGGACAACCGATATTCACTTGGGGGTTTCGACCTTCGAGAGTTTTCTTTTTCTTGCTTGCGCAATCCTCTGAAGTGTCATATTTCTGAAGTGTTAGATATTTTGATGTGTGTCCTCAGTCTTCAATGGATCAGATTTACTTTGAGACATCAGGACTTCAGGACTTTTACATGGAAATATCCCGAAGTCACTTTCTTATCGTTGATGTGGAAACCTCTCATTACTTCGGGATTTTGGGACTTTGAGGCTTTTTTCTAGTCGTTAATATTTGTGTGATGTTGAAACTCTGACTACTCGAGAGCCACTAATTTGAAATGTACATGGGATCTTCATCGTTGAAAATCGAGCCTGTCTGCTTGCTTGTATTTCAAGCTCGAAATGGACTGCTCTGAAAGCTACATTTTTCTCATGGTTTTTTCCTATGAAAACAAAGGACTTGGTTGGCCTGCAAAAACTACATATGACCCATGACAACTTCATGTGATAACAGGTTCATCCAGAATTATGTCCAAATTATGGCCCCATTGGAAAGGTTGTTGCGTAAAGATACTAAGTATGATTGGACACCAAACTACTGGAAATCCTTGGATACATGTTGGCCCTCGACCAAGTTTTGAGGAAACCTTGGCTAGATTTGACCCACTTTTGGACTTCGACACGATGGTCGAAGATGGAGCGCCTAGGTGGAGCTGAGATCGTGGATCTCACCGATTTTGTGGGCCATGTGGACCCAGTAAGGGGTCCTCTAAGGTTTTTGTAATAAATTTTATGGGATGTCGGCCCATGGGTTCTCCCATGTTTAGGCCTTATTGTAAGGGATTGTAAAAGTATAAATAAGTAAGAATGTATGGTAGAATAAAAGAAGGGTTTTTCAGAGCTAAGTGAAAGTAGTTTGAGTTTCTTTATGAAAAGGAATGTATATGTGTTAAGGATCTATGCTCGATAGAGAAGTTGGCTCTGTGTCTTGACCTAGTTTTGGGAAGGAGCATCTGGTGCTCAATGCATAGATATCTTGTCTAGTGAAAAGATTGAATCTGTGGCTTAGTGCATAGGAGAAAATGAATGTAAGATCTGAACGAATAATAAAGAAGGTAAAGCAGTTGGTGGATGTAGCCCCACACTGGGGTGAACCATTTATATCTTGTGTTTTTGGTGTGCTTTGTGTTGTGTTATTTATGTTATTTATCTACTCAGTGCTTTGATTAGTACGTATGATAGATAGATCTGTTGTTGCTTAGTTCTTTACTTGTGTTAAGGATGAATGGATTTTGGATATAACTTATAATGCTAAGTGCCAAGTTCTCAAGTTATATGATCATTCACTATTACTGCACTGATCTATCTTTGACTAATTCCTGCGGTATTAATTAGGCTAAGAAACTAATGCATGTCATTGTCTAAGTGTTAATAGAGTACTCTGTGAAGTGTTATTATCAAAAATATGTGTCCCGGCCTGGTTACAGACACCTGTGTCCTGTAAACCCCCCTTGCTTCTACCTCGGGTAAGACCTTTCCTGCTTCATAGGTGTTGTTGAAAGAGCCAGTAGTCGGGGTTTTGTTGGTGCGTTGTTAAGCGTTGAACCTTGGGTCTACCCCTGTGCCAAAAAATGGTTCTGTTGTCAGGACCTGAAACTTTGATTGTTGGGAACTGAAGTAAATAAAAGAGAATCTTTGTGCATAGATATATTTCTTAAGTGTGCAATACTCTACTTGAATTTCGAAGCTTTGTGCTAAGAAAGAAATCTAATCTGAAGAAAAGAGGTAAATCTTTGTGCTTTGAAAAGAGTAAGATAGGTGAAAAATTGTGTTTTGAAAGCATGAACTTAAGTATGTTTAATAGATTTTGTCCTAGTCTGAAGGCTAGGGAACAGTTGAAATTAAGAGCTGATTTGGGTAAATTTAATGTAAATGAAGAAAGATATGTTATCCCTATGCATAGAAAGCGTTTTTGGACTAGTAAGTGGATGAAGGAACCTAGAAAAAAAATTTGCAGATTGCAGGTCCAGCACTATGATCCTAGTACGCAGTACAGAAAAGGATGGGGAACATTTAAGAGAAAAAGAGGATTAACTTTGTGTTATAACTGCAGAAGGATGGGACATCTTGCTAAGGAATGCCATGGCGTAGGTCCTATTTGTATTTATTGTAAGATTGTTGGTCATGAGGTTGAGGATTGTCCAAGGATGATTTCTAAAGTTGAAAGGATCAACATAAGACAAGAAAAATATGAAGAAAGTCAAGAGACTAATGGAATGTTAGGAATTCATAAAGAGAAAGAATCAGAGGAAGTTCAGACTACATTAGCACAGTTGAAAGAAATGATGGATGTTCACAAAGATGTCAGTTTACCAGAGATCCTGAAAGTAAAATAGCGCATAAGTGCAAGAATAGAAGACTTTGACATAGACTGTGTCTTGGATGAGGAAACACAAGTGAATATTATGACAGAAGAAACTTGGGAAATTTTGGGAAAGCCTATTGTGATACTTTTGTTGGGAAGGATAGGCTTTTTTAAAGGAAATATGATAAACTTATGTGGAAGAGTTATTAATGTACCTATTATTTTTCATGGAACATTGACTAAAGAGGAATTTGAAGTCATTAAGTTTGTTGGGGACAATGCCCCTTTCCCACTTTTTCTAGGTAAGACTTGGATTGAGAAAGATCAAATCAGAAGGAAAGAAGAGGAAGAGGCCACGGAAAATAAAAATCAAGAACTAAGGGATTTCATAGCTAGAATAATTGATCGACTAATAGAAGAATGAGAGGATAAGTTGAAGAAACAGAACAAATTAACAATGCAGGAAGGACAAAAGGAAAGAGAATTAGTTTTCAAGGTTGAAAGAATGCAAGAAGGCTTGAAGAACCTATCTATGCAAGAAATAAGTATATCCACCCAGGAAGTATGAAGAGAAGGGATATTAACTTCGGACCCTTTGAGGGAACCTCAACAGTGCAAATCCACTGCGCTAGGGGAAGATAAGAATAAAAGTGGAAAGAGGATTCCAGAAATAGTTAAAGAGACTCGGATCACAGGGAAGAAGGCAAGGAATCTCAAAAAAAAAAAAATATGAGTTAGAAAAGCTACAAGAATCTATAGAGAATAGATGGAAGACTTCGCAGATTGGAACCTCGCAGGAGGTAGGTTCACAAGATTTGAACCCCGCTGGAATAGTAAGACCGTGCAGAATGGGACTTCTCCCTGGAAAGGTTATATGACCATTGGAGGCACCCTGACCACTAGAACAATGCTCTGAAATGGTTAGAAAACTCATTTATGGACTGATGAGCTACTTTTGGGACATTGAGACTGTGCCACAATGAAAAAATTCACATTGATGGAAGCATTCCTGGCCGTTGGAAGAATCAGTTATGGTGCCCCGCTTATTTAACTCGTTGGTCGCTTCCACGGGACCACTTTTTGCTACATGTGATTAACTAAGCCATAAAGACAATTGTCTATGTGTCGAGTTGTGCACTCTATTATTATCTGAAAGAAAACCTCACATGTCCATTTGTCTACCTCGCATGTCTATTTTCCTACCCCAATCCGTCTATTTAAAAGTGAGAATGTCAGGCGAACCTAGTGAATTAGAGAATTATGTCGAGGAATTCCTCAAGAAGTTGATGGCCGAAAAACCGATATCCAAAGGTGTCCAAGAATCATCGACTAGAGGACTGCAGGCTTCCCCTTCGACTGGACATCATTCTGGTTGTTTTAACCCCATGACTGAGCAACAAAATAAGCACCACGATGATCTGGCTAATGAGAAGCAGATCCTGTCAATCCTACCCGAATACATTCCACCTTTGTTTGGAGCTGCTAGCCACAACAGCATTCCCCAAGATTATGAGTACACCGTGTTCACCACGTCCATTTCGAAAGGAAAATGAAGTTGGGAGTCAGTTAGGACATATCCCGCTACTAAAGAACATCAATTTCAATTTAGGAGATAGGAAGAACTATGCCATGTTGGTGTCGCATCGCTATCTCACGAAGTCAACTAGGAATAAGCCTCGCCTCATCTCATAGCCATGGATTAATGGGCTGGCACAGTCCACCGTGCTGAATGTGATGAGGATCTCACATTTTTTCCGCCATCATGAGGTTAACACTTGCATTAAAATCCTCCTGCCATGTTATCATGGCGGATACCTATGGCTCGACCGAAGTATTACTGTGGATCTGGCACTGATCCACCAGATCACAAGATTAAGTATGAAGGGACCTAACTCTCAGCAATTTTATCTAGGGAAGGCCTTGGACCATTCCTTGGCATAGTGCATCAAGGAATCTTATAGAGAAGTCGAAAAAGGAAAGCGAGATTACAAGGTAGCCTCTATACATGATGGCACAGTGTGCCTCACTTGCCAACACATAGCTAGCAATCCCGTAAAGAAGAACTGCCCCACATAGGTCATCGGGTTCACGGTGGACCTTTCAAGAAATTGTATGGAGGGCATGCAGATGAACTGGGAGAGCTACCTCATCAATGAACTAGAGAAATATTGTCATGAAGCCTAGGATTTGGGATATGAATTCCAATACAGCTGGATGATCATTTTGATCACATTTTTTGCTTGGAAAATGCCTAAAGGATCCACCTTCCCATAGATCGAACCCTCAGAGTCATTGGCCACTCGATTTTCAACCTTGTGGTACACCAATGACATGATGAAGCAGTGGAAGTCCAATGTCATGTTTCATGAATACTACTAGCAATTAAAGGTTGCCATTGAATCATTTTCGTGCATGACACCGCACACCTTACACCAGTATAGACCAATAGAAAAGTTTCACACAGTTCCACATTTCATCTACATCACTACGTGCAAAGACTATAACTAGGAAGAGTTAAAGTCGTACTACAAGCTAACATATGGAGACATGGAGTAGATTAAAAAGGAGTGGTCGGGGGAATTTATTGTACCTATCGTTGATGCAGAAATATCTAACACCGAAACCATAGGAAACCCCATAGTCACCCAGGTTGAGCATTTCAGATAGTCCAGTGAGACGAAGAAGAAGAAAAAGTAGGATAAAATCCAAGATATAGAGAGCGATGGGGAGGACAGTGCTTCGAAAGATAACAGGTGTGGATCGCTCAGAGGAGGAGGAGAATATGAAGAAGATGGACAAGGAGGAGAGAATAAAGGACAAGAACAAGGAGCAGGTGAAGATACACCGCCTGAAGACCCCCCTACTCAAA
Organism: Picea glauca; assembly: GCA_000966675.3. Lineage (NCBI taxonomy): Eukaryota > Viridiplantae > Streptophyta > Pinopsida > Pinales > Pinaceae > Picea > Picea glauca. The sequence goes on along the minus strand of JZKD02S1607626.1, from coordinate 7,794 downwards.
AAGTCACGCCGTAGAAGAGGAAGGTTTCTCCAAAGAAACCTTCAGCAAGGAAGAATACGCGCACTAATAATCCCCAGTTGGAGGTGGTGCTCACAAAGGACGATATCAGTCTGATCTGTGGAGCTATGGAGGATGCTTCCGAAGACATCTTGTAGAGATATGGAGAGAAGCGGGAAGAGCTATATGGAAGGGTTGAGAAGGAATTGAAGGAAGTACAACAAGCTATTTGTTTGGTTCATGCAGTACCTATTGTGCCTTCCTCGTCATAGATTACAGAATTGGGGGATGAGCCAGCCCAATTAAGAATACTTGTGGATGCGACAGAAGCTCGACTTCAGAGAATCTAGGAAGAGAAGGAGAAGGCTACAAAAGCCTTGAAACAAGAGAAAGATGAAGCCTTAGAACAATTACGAGTAGAATGGTACACTAGTACATATTGTAAAAATTCCGACGTTTTATTTGCGGCGTTATGGACAAAATTGTCCATATTGTCGCAAAATAGAGGAAATTTATAAAAAAAAATCATGTTGCCCGATAATGTCGGTCTTTCCACGTTGACATCTCTCTTGCCACGTTAACATCTCTCTTGCCATGTTAATGTCTCTCTTGCCACGTTTTCCACTAGAACGTTTCTCTTGCCATGTTTTCCACTGGAACGTCCCTCTTGCCACGTTTGTGAAGATATATGTCAAAATTGTGACGTTTTGGAAACTAGGTTTTTCCCTCCAACGGTCACCTTAGTATGTTCACCAAGTCAAAATACCAATGGTCACTTAGGACTTTTTTATGTCGGCATTGCAACGTTACAAAATCTATAAATATGTTGCATTTGACGGATGTTGCGACAAGTTTGTTATAATAACGACGCTTCAAAAAGGGTTTGTGGGTCTTCTCGACGAACAAAAAATACATATTTGTTTCAGTATAAGTCTGTGGGGAAGAATCAGAAAACATTAGAGTTGAATGGGTCCAGTGTCATTCAGCATGCCATCTTCAAAATCTTACTTCTTGATCTTGTTTGAATCATAACTTTTCAATAGAATATTGATCATTTCTCATTTAAATATTTCACAAAGCATGTTCTTCTCTAGTCTCTCCAATTCTTCCAATCATTTTTTAAACTATTTTGTTGTCTATATCCTCTATGTTACTTCTATTTACAAGGATAACACCTAGTTTTATATTGACATTATTGCTTATTTGTCAAAGGTTTTTACACTTATCATTTCTTCCATGTTGTCCTATATTCCGAGAGAATATCATCAAGTCAATTATTGTAGTCTAATCTCTTCAAGTCACATATTTTGTGAGTATGGATGCAAATACCTTGTTCATACTCTTTGTTAGGAAATTTTCGCTAGAGTAGTATGGAATACTGTTAATGGATAAATTCATGAGTGCGGACACAGACCAATCTCCCTAGATCCACCTGGATCTAGAACAAAACGAGACAGAATACTACTCTTTCCCTAGATATAGATTATTGAGCGAATTAAGAGAAATGGATAGTGGACATACCTTATGAACGCTCTCCTTAAATCTATGTTGTTCCTTGCTCCGCTTCGATGCTCTTGTGTCATCCAATCACAACAGTACAAACCAATCGAAGTACAAGAAAATTAATGTATTCAATACCTAGTCTATACATGTGATCAAGGAATCATGTAATAATATGACATCATCATTATGGGAAAGGGACATATTCATGTATTGAATTAACTGAAAGAGAAA
>JZKD02S1607614.1:148234-163770 GCA_000966675.3 Picea glauca | reverse complement strand
TTTTGTTTCGTTAGTTTCTTTAAGTACTAATGATGATGAACCTTCGTGCTATCAGGAAGTTGTGGAGGGTTCTAATAGTGAAAAATGGAAAGAAGCAATGAAGGATAAAATGAATTCTTTAGCGAAGAATGCTACATGGGACTTGGTAGAACTTCCAAGAAACAGTAAAACTGTAGGTTCCAAGTGGGTCTACAAGCTGAAGAAGGGTGTTGATGATAAGGTAGAAAGGTACAAAGCAAGGCTGGTTGCAAAAGGATATTCTCAGAAAGAAGGTATTGAATTTCATGAGATTTTTTCACCAGTTGTTAAGATTGTTTCAATTTGAATTGTGTTAGCATTAGTTGCATCACTTGATTTGGAGTTGGAGCAACTAGATGTTAAGATGGATTTCTTACATGGATATTTCGATGAGGAGATTTACATGAAACAACCTGAAGGGTTCGTTAAGAATCACAACAATAAATTTGTTTGCAGGCTCAAGATATCATTGTATGGTTTGAGGCAGTTGCCCAGACAATGGTACAAGAAATTTGACTCTTTCATGATGAGCCATAATTATACAAGGAGTGAGTATGATCATTGTGTTTACTTTAAGAAATTGAATAATGGCATATTCATTATCCTAGTATTGTATGTTGACGATATCCTTTTAGCAAGCAAAATCATAACTAAGATCAACATGTTAAAGGCTCAAATGGCTAGGACGTTTGATATGAAAGATCTAGGAGCAACAAAGAAGATTTTGGGAATGGAGATATTCAGATACAAGAGGAATGGTAAGCTTTGGTTGTCACAACATAAGTATGTCGAGAAAATAATTTTGAGGTTTGGTATGAACAGTGTCAAACCCGTTTCTTTAACTTTAGCTTCCCATTTTAAGCTTTCTTCAAGTTTATGTCCTAGTACAAAAGAAGAAAAGGAACATATGTCTCGAATACCGTATGCTAATGCAGTAGGAAGTTTAATGTATGCGATGGTTAGTACAAGACTAGACATTTCACATGCAGTTGGGGTTGTCAGCAGATATATGGAAAATCCAGGTAAAGAACATTGGGCAGCAGTGAAATGGGTGCTTCGGTATCTGAGGGGCACAAGTGATTACTGTATAACCTATAACAGTGGTTGTGAGTTAGTATGTGGATATGTTGATTCTGATTTTGTAGGTGATCTGTGTTAGAATATAGAATATTGTGCTCGTTTAACCATTGACGATACCCTCGTCACCCAACCATAGGCCGAAGCCACCCTCCAAGCACCTTGACCTTGACCGAGAAGAGAATCCTGGTAGCAATCCAATAGCCAAGAGAGGCTAATGCACCAAGCAAGAATAGAAACTAAGCTGAACAGATGATCCCACCTAGAGGCTAGCACACACCTTCCCATAAACCTGTGCACAAGTTGCAACTACACCTGCGCAGATCCAGTTCTCTCTGCAACTGCTAAGACGTGAATAATGAGAAATGGCGCCCTGTATTTATAGTAGTCTGGGCAGTTTAACTGGGGCCGAATTCTCCTTCTGGGTATTAATAAATTCATATTAAATATATTTCTGCATCCAACAACTTGTCTAGGGTTTCCTTCACTTCTTTGCTTCCTTCCAGAGTATTCTAATCTCGTCATAGGTCACAATAGAGGTTCATACCTCCCTAAGCTACCATAATATTAACACTCCCTCCTATCTAGGGAGGTATGGTCTTGTGCACAATAGACCATTCAACTGGTAGCAACACGAGCACTATCATTATTATCCAACTGGATAATCTCCTATGACAACTGGTTCAATATCAATTGATAGAACACACCTGTGTTTATTCAAGGTAGTATGCAACTACTCAAGCCATGACACATAGTCACAAACAGTGGAACAAATCCACCACAGTAGTATATCTCTACTGTCTAGAGACAGGTAGTCTCCATAACAATCATCTGATGCCATCCTGCATAGAAAAATATTGTTAAAATAAACTGAATCGTCTGGGCCAATCTTTCACTCACATCTGTGAGCTCTGAAAGAATATCTGCCTTACGAACAATGGAACATATCCACCACAGTAGTCTACATCTACTGTCATACAGTCTTCATAACAAACATCTGATAATGACCTGCATAGAAACAATGTTATGATATAAATTGAATCATCTGGGCCAATATTTTACTCACGTCTGTGAGATATGAAAGAATATCTGCCCTATTCTTCTCAAACAAGGAAGAAGGATTGTTTATGATTTCTAAACCTTGACCATTCCTCACGCTGGGCCATTATTCCTACACTAATTAAAGTGCACCCTGGACATAATGTATAAACCCTAAGGAATGTGTGAATCTGGACCATTCCCCACCCTGGGCCATTCCTCCTACACTAATCAAAGTGTGCCCTGGAGAGAATGTATAAACCCTAAGGAATGTCCGTCCTAGACCATTTCCCACCCTTGTCCATTCCTCCTACACTAATCAAAGTGTTCCCTAGAGAGAATGTATAACCCTAAGGAATGTCTGTCCCTGATTGTTGAGCTTGGACCATTCCCCACCCTGGGCCATTCTTCCTACACTAATCAAAGTGCACCCTGGAGAGAATGTATAAAACCTAAGGAATGACTATGCAGACCATTTCCTCTATTAAATAAAAGAGGAAAATACTTTCCTGCATCAACCTCCAAAACAAACCATTCCTCATGTTAACTACAATGAGAAATCGCTGTCCGGCGAGGCAGGCCAGTCTTCTTGAGTAACCCTCAAGAAGAGAGACTGCCATAGACCACTCCCCATGTTAACGATAACGAGAAGTCGTTGTCTATGATACATCAACAATCAGACTACCTCCCATGTTAACCACAATGGGAAGTCACTGTCCGTCAGAAATCTCAATCCACTTTCCGAACAAGAAAGAATCTGTCCAATCTGGACTATTTTCAATTACAAAGATAAATGTTTCAATAATATTTTAGTGCTCCCTCCTAATCTGGAGAGTCTTCCCTTTCAGCTAAGGGAGTTATTTCCACGATCCCCATCTTCTCTCAGAAATATGCAAACTTTATTCTGGATAGAGGCTTCGTCAGGATGTCTATTGTCTGCTCATTAGTGGGGATATACTCGAGCTTTACCTCTCCTTCCTGGACTTTATCTCGAATAAAGCAGTATTTGATCTCAATGTGTTTCGACCTTTCATGAAACACTGGATGTTTTGATAATCTTATGTAACTCTGATTATCACAATATATTATGGTCGATTCTGAAATCTGATCAAATAGATAAGAGATTAACTTCCTTAGCCATACTTCTTCTGTCCATGCTTCACATGATGCCATATACTCTTCTTCTGCTGTGCTGAGTGCTACAAAATTCTGTTTCCTATTGCCCCAAGATATCATAGCAGAGCCTAAGCTGAAACACATAACTGAAGTGCTCTTTCTATCTTCTACACTTCCTGCCCAATCAGAGTCTGTGAATCCATGAAGTTGGATGTCACTGGATGCGACATATATTAAGCCATAGTTTATTGTCCCATGAATATATCTTAGTACATGCTTTGCAACTATCCAATGCTCTTGTCTAGATCCCACTTGGAATTGTCTTAATGTATTTATAGCAAAGCAAATATCTGGTCGAGTATTTACCAAATACATCAATGATCTAATTAACTGTCGATATAGAGATGGATCTATTGGATCGGAATCTGGGACTTTTAATTTTATTATGTCCGCATTCATAGGAGTATCCATGAACTTACAGTCCATCATTCCAAATTTCTGAAGGATTTTTATTGCGTACTTTCCTTGTCCAAGGAATACTTCACCATGATTTTGCCATACTTCTAGTCCCAAGTAATAATACATGAGACCTAGATCTTTCATATCAAATTTAGAAGCTAATTCCTTCTTGCAATGGATAATGAGAGATTCTTCACCTGTTATGAATGGATCGTCAACATATAATAGTAGAATCAAGGGTGCATTATCCATGAATTTGTAATAAAGGTTTGGATCTGCATGACTCTTGGAGAAACCAAGTCTTGTTAGATAGCTATCCATTCTGGCATACCAAGCCCTTGGAGCTTGCTTGAGTCCATATAGAGCTTTCTTCAATCTGCAAACATGACTGTCTCTGGAATGTACCTCAAACCCTTGAGGTTTTTCAATATATACTTCTTCTTCAATTGCTCCATTCAGAAAAGTTGTCTTTACATCCATTTGATGTAAATTCCATCCCATGGAAGTGACAAGAGATGTGATAGCTCTGATGGAGGTATACTTAGCCACCAGAGCAAAGGTTTCATCATAATCTTCTCCCTCCTTCTGGGAGAACCCTCTGGCCACAAATCTTGCCTTGTATTTATCCACGCTCCTGTCTGCTGCATGTTTGATCTTGTATACCCATTTTGAGGTTACCACAAATTTTTCTTTAGGTCTAGGTACAATTTCCCATACCTCATTTTTCATAATGGATTGATGCTCTTCCGTCATAGCTTCTTTCCATTGTCCCTTTTGAACTACTTCTTCAAATGTGGTTGGTTATTCATCTAGAAGCTTCGTCATGTATACTGCATAACTTGAGAATCTTTTTGGTCTTTTACTCTTCCTGGATGATCCTTCTAGAACCTTGAGTCTTTCTACGTCTTGCAATGTAGCTTCAAGCCAAGATGGTATTTTCTTGGTCTTAGGTACAATAAATGAATCAGTGTTTTCACATGGTTCCATAGGATGATTAGGTTGATCCTTTTCATCATTTTCGTTTTCTGTGTTTTCTTCATTAGGTTCTTCAAGCTCTTCTTCTTCTGTAATTTCTTCGATGGATTTCTTGAAGGCCATCCTTTCATTGAACGTTATGTCTCTGCTAACTTCGATCTTGTGTTGTTTTGGAATATATATTCTATAGGCTTTGGATGAATCACTATATCCCACGAATATCCCCTTATTTTCTGAGGGTTCTAGTTTATTCCTTTTGTCTTTGGGAATATGAGAGTAAACTGGACATCCAAATATTCTTAGGTTTTCCACGTTTGGTTTCTTACCTGAGAAGGCTTCTTCTGGTGTCATGTCTTTCAATATACGATGAGGCCTTTTGTTCTATACATATATTGCCATCATTGCTTCTTCTCCCCATAGAAACATGGATAGACCTTGATCGTTCAATAAGGCTTTACTATTTCTTCGATAGATCTGTTCTTTCTTTTTGCTACACCGTTTTGTTGAGGATTATGAGGAACAATCAACTCCCTCCTAACCCCTGCCGATTTGCAGAATGCAATGAACTCCTTCGAGGTGTATTATCCTCCATTATCTATTCTTAATGTCTTGATCTTCTTGTTCGTGAGGTTTTCTATTTCTGCCTTGAATTCTTGGAACTTGTTGAATACTTCATCTTTTGATTTCAGTAGGTATAGCCACGTCTTTCTCGAATAGTCATATATGAAGGTCACGTAGTAGAGAGATCCTCCTAGAGATCTGACTGGCATTGGACCACAAACATCTAAGTGTATTAGATATAGGATTTCCTTGGATCTGTTATTGCTGCTTGGAAATGGTTTCTTGATATTCTTCCCAAGGGCACATCCCTTGCAGATTCCTTCATGTGTAGATTTCAATTCTGGTATTCCTTCAACCATTTTTATGAGAAAAGGTAATGCTTGATAATTTATATGAGCGTACCTTCTATGCCAAAGATCATTAAGGTTGACTTCGTCATGTACTAGAGCTTCTTCATTTTGTTTTAGTAATCTATACAGATTTCCTTCACGACTTCCAACAACCCTAGCATCCTCTATGCTAGAATTCTTATGCCATGATAACACCTTTCCATCCATGAAGGCTATTTTGTTTCTTTTGTCTTCTAAACATGATATTGATACAAGATTCTTTTCTAAACCAGGTACATATAAAACATTGCTTAAGTGAACATGATTACCTAATTCCAACTTGACGGAGGCTTGTCCAAATCCTTCAATGGGGTAAGTGCTTTTGTCTCCAAGCTCCACTTTGTACGATGTCTTTCTCTCATTTAGATTTGAGAGTCTGGCTTGATCTCCTGTCATGTGCCTGGAAGCTCCACTATCGATTATCTACATTTCATCTTCAATCGTCCCAGTAAGTGCTAAGTAGTGTAAGAGACTGATTGTTTCACACATGTCTTCGGTTGACTGGTAACTGGTCATGCCTTGATCCAAAACTTCAACTTCATCATTTCTGTCTTCTAAGAGAGCCAAGAGGTGCACTGAGTTAGGGTGCATCTGAATATCTTCTCTTTGAGCAAGATGCTCCATCACAAGGTGCCAGATCAGAGATTTAGGGTTTTTGCAATTGTTTCTGCTAGTAACCCTAGCTGCAGTGATTTTAGAAGCTGCTCCTGCTAGTAACCCTAGCGGCAGTTCCTCAGTGAGCTCAATGTCTAGCGGCTATGCTTCCTTCTAGTGTTTTAGGTTGAATGAACGCAATGTGGGCCCATAACCTGTTAGAATATAGAAGATTGTGTTTGTTTAACCATTGACGATACCCTCGTCACCCAACCATAGGCCGAAGCCACCCTCCAAGCACCTTGACCTTGACCAAGAAGAGAATCCTGGTAGCAATCCAATAGCCAAGAGAGGCTAATGCACCAAGCAAGAATAGAAACTAAGATGAACAAATGATCCCACCCAAAGGCTAGTGCACACCTTCCCAGAAACCTATGCACAAGCTGCAACTGCACTTGCGCAGATCCAGTTCTCTCTGCAATTGCTAATATGCGAATAATGTGAACTAGTGCCTTGTATTTATAGTAGTCTGGGCAGTTTAACTGGGGCCGACTTCTCCTTTTGGGTATTAATAAATTCATATTAAATATATTTCTTCAGCCGACAACTTGTCTAGGGTTTTCTTCACTTCTTTGCTTCTTTCCGGAGTATTCTAATCTCGTCATAGGTCACAATAGAGGTTCATACCTCCCGAAGCTACCATAATATTAACAATCTGGACAAAATGAGGTCAACTTCAGGATATATTTTTACTCTTGTTGGTGGAGCTATTAGTTGGATGTCAAAGCTACAGAGAATTGTTTCCTTATCCACTACATAAGCAGAATACATAGTTGCTTCACATGCTTGCAAAGAGGCGGTTTGGTTAAAAGGTTTGTTTGGTGAGTTTGGAAGGATGCAAGACAAAGTAAAGCTACTTTGTGATAGTCAAAGTGCTATTCACTTGGCCAAGAATCCAGACTACCACAGTAAAACTAAACATATTCCTATTAAGTACCATTTTGTAAGACAAGTCATCGACAAAGGTGGAGTTTCTATTGAAAAAGTTCATACAAAAGAGAATTGCGCAGACATGTTCACAAAAGCAGTACTTTTAGAGAATCTATGATGGTGCTTGGCTTCTCTTGGCTTGCAGAAAAGGTGATGAACAAAATAATGAGCAAGGTATCAGATAAGTTTGTTGTCAAGGTGGAGATTGTTGAAATGGTTGACAACATAACCCTTCTTCCCAGGAACAATCATCAACCTCAGCTCCATTTTTGCAGATTCGGTTGCGTAGGTAACAATTCCGCTGGAGCATGCAGAGGAGAGCATTTACTACTCAGTTATTAATTCTTTTTTCTATGACTATAAACTTGGACACTATAAAACTATATAATCTCCATTGAATGATAATGATATAACATCGATACCTGCTTGGTGGACGTGGCCCGAAGTTGGGTGAATCACGTAAAACACTGTGTTTTACTTTTCCATTTGATATGTGTGTTTGTTGTGTATTATTAAAGATTGTGGTTGTCGTATTAACATCATTCACAAACAATGTACTCATTTCAAAAAAATGATAGGTTCACTTTTAAGGTTCCGTATAAATTGAAGGTAAGATTCAAAATAAGCAAGTCTCTATCCTAATAGACCTAGGAGCAAGTTTGAGTTACACAACCCCGTCATTATTAAAAAGTTGTAAGATGAAGAAAGAGAAACACCCTAAGTCTTGGCTGGTGCAATTGGCCACCAACACAAAAAGAAAAGTATCAAAATATTATTCTAAGTGTAATATAGGAATAAATTATCAAAACAACTTGAACTAACCCTAAAAACTTTATGATTACTATATATATATTTCTCAAACTGATTTGTTTTTATTTTATTGGTAACTTGTTTTGGCATTTCATTTCTAGATTGATTTTCAAACTAAAAGTACACACTGATTTCTTTTAGAATATAATGCTCAAGAACATCAATGAGATTTTTGAGAAATATTTCTGAAACTCGTCTTTAAGACAGTGTACTGATTTCAATAGAATGATAGGTTCACTTTTAAAGTTCCTCTTATGAATATAAGACTCGTAAACAAATACCCTAGTGCTAAGAATTTGGGAAAGGTGCAATTTCATGTTCTCATATGAATCATGAAAAAGTTCTTTTATCTCAACTATGAAGAGTACAACCTTCTTTACTAGTAAGATTTGTTTTTATGCATTCATATATATTGTATTTCAACTATAAGTTCATTATTATAAAATCAGCACGTTTTAATATGCATATAAATCTTTTCTCTCTCATTGAGATGAAATTTACTCATTTGATTACAATGATAGGTTCACCTATAAGGTTTCTCTTATGTATAGATAACTAAAAACATATACTTTATGGCGGAGAATTTGGGAAGGCACAATAACAGGTTTTCATATAAATCATGAGCAAAATCTTTTCCTTAACTACAATTGGAAAAATGTAATCAATTAAAAGAGGAAGAGGTTAAGGAAGCATTCCCCGCTAGGAAACTAAACTATAAAAACTAGTTTAGTTTAGTATAGTAATCATATAAAATCTAAACTATTTCATTCTATTTCATTCCCTGCTAGGAAAAAAACTTAGAAATTTTTCCTTTTCCTCAACATTTACCAAATTTTGCCAAATATATAGTGAATAGTTCACTATAGAACATCCTTGCAGGGTTCCTTAAGGAAATAAGAAAGAAACTCACACATTCACTTTCTATCGTGTGCGATAACCTTTAGAAATCACTTCTTCGCCTTTTACAAAGTGAGAGCACCTTTGCAACTTGAGAAAAAAAATTCGACAATTTTTGCACATAATTTTGCATGCACTTGAAAAAGTTGGGATTTTCTACGAGGATATTAATTGACTCTATATATTTTATTGAAGCCTCTTATAAGGGATTCAAACTCTCCATACAAAATAATTAACTCTATAAGTCTAGAAGTTTAAGGAGTAAAAACCTAATTGGAAATTTTGAACACGATTATATATATATCAAGAGAATTGATAGACTTGCCAATTTCCACCGAGAAGACCCAGGGTCGAGTTGGAAAGACTGCTCCTATAAACCTGGGCCTAGTGCAGGTTCCTATGGACCACACTAAACATGTAAGTCAAGTTTTGAACCTGTGTGGGGCCCCTATAATGAAAGACAACATCTTCTGAAACGAGACGTCCATCGTTTGGTCTAACCCGACAAAAAATATTAAAATAACTTTTCATAATTTCCAAAATCATATACCTCTGGATTTGAACACTGTAGATGATCCTTTACACTGAATTTTTGCTCCAAAAATATGTTCCAAAAGCTTGCTCCAAGAGTAAAACCTCATCATTATTTTTGGGAAACCATTACATTGATATAACATTTTTTGTTATTTTATTTCGAGAAAGAAGGAAATTATAGTTATGGTGTGCAAAATCTTGTTCCAAGAGTAAAACTTGATCATTATTTTTGGGAAAGCATTACATTGATGTAGCATTTTTTGCTATTTTATTTCGAGAAAGAAGGAAATTATATTTATGGTGTGCATGTGTATTTACAAAAATAAGAAAGCATAGGATTGTCTCCAGAAAAGATAAAAGAACATCATTAAAAACTATCTTTAGAATTATGCTTTTCTAACCATATAGTGTTGTAACGTCTTAAAGTCTAAGTTATTAAAAGAAGAGATTATAAACCCAAAAAATTCAATGAGCCATTGAGCCTTTAGAGTAATATTGAAATTTTAGCATTAGAAGGTCTTCGAAGGTAAGACTGAAAATATACAAATCCTATGACTTAAAATGTAGGTTACCTTGTTCAAAGTTTTTTTGATATAAGTTATATCAAATTCATATTCATTTAAAATCTCAAATCATCGATGTTGTCTAGTATTTTAATTGGTTCCATGTAATATATATCAAAGGTCGTGGTAATGACTTTTAAGTTCAAATTTTCACCCCACTAAGTTGTAATGTCTCCAAATCCTTAATGCATGCACTATTGTATTAAGTTCTAAATCATGTATGACATGGTTATCTTCATATGGCCTAAGTTTCCTCGAGGCATAGACATATACTCTATCATCTTGTATTAATACCCCGCCTAACCCTTCCTTTAATGCATGAGTGCATACTAGGAAGTATCACTCCATGTTTAGTACTTCAAAATTGGGTCAATCTCAACAACTATTTAAACGTGTTTCTTGCTTATTCACATTTTTTTGTTCACAAAAAAATTGATTTTTCTTGTATAATTCCATGATGGGGTTAGCAATTTTAGAGAAACCCTCCACAAATCTTTGATAATACTTGGCCAGTCCCATAAAAATATTTGATAATACTTGGCCAATCCCATAAAACTATGTGCCTCATGTACTTTAGTAGGTGCTCTCCAATCTATGATGGTCTCTATATTTGTTGGATCCACACAATCCCATCTCCTATAATGATATGTTCTAAATAATGGATCTCAAATTGAAAGAATGAACACTTAGAGATTTTAGCATACAACTTATGCTCTCTAAGGTATTGCAAAACTAACCTCATGTGTTCCTCATGAATATATAAGAATAGAATTAAAGGACACTTTTACAAACTTATCAAGATATTTTCAAAACACTCCATTCTTTAAGCTCATAAATATTGCTAGGGCATTAGTTAACCAAAAGAGCACTTCCATGAAATGGAAATGTCCTAATCACATCTTAAACATTGTTTTAGGAATATCCTCCCCCTTGATCCTCAATTGATGGTGTCCAAATCACATATCAATCTTCAAAAATATTGTATCCCCTTTCAATTGACCAAAGAGGTCATCAATTCGAGGTAATGGATATTGGTTCCTAATAGTAAATTTGTTCAATTGTCTGTAATCAATACAAAGCCTCCATGATCTATCCTTATTTATTACAAAAATAATTGGTGCTCCCTAAAGTGTTGTACCATGTTGAATCAATCCTAAGTTTAAAAGCTCATGGAGCTACATCTATATCTCCTTTAGTTCTAAAGTAGACATGTGATAAGGAGTCTTGGGGATATACCATGTTCTTGGTTTGAAAGTACATTGAAAAACTATGATTAAATAGGATATAGTGTTATATCCATTGGATCATCCTTCTTGTTCATAGCCACTATTGGATACATTTGACAACCTTTTCTAAGACTCTATGTAACATACCCAGACTCATGTTGGGAAATGCCACACAAAATTTTCTGAACTCTGATACCATTTAAGTAATTGATATACTTCTGCAAATGCTCAGATTAATGTGGATAACAACAACTATATACATATACAACATATACAGGAAATACCCATGAGAATAAATGCATAAATATTAACACAACATATAAATTTGCACAAAATAGACACTCATTTTTTATAAAAAGAACATCGATTGTGTGTAGACCTTCCATGTTCCTCCCATCCTCAAACCACACTGTTCATAAACTTCCAAAAGTGGGTCAGCCCTGAGTTGGGGATAAACTCCACCCGGGTAAGGAAAATCCTAACCAGGCTAAGGTTTATTAGACAACATAAAACTCAGACTCATGTGCCAACTCAAACCAATATTTTATAGTCTCTCATTCCCCACATGTCTGTCCCACCCCGAGAAGTGTGCGCCTTCTCTGCTCAATAGTATTTCGATTGCCCCACTTTCCTTCTAGGGCTTCAACAACATGCCAGATAGGAAGTCTCAAATCCCTGTAGTCGTAGCTTGACACCTTGGGAAATCAATTATGATCAATTATCTCTCCTAGAGAGAATGCTCACGGGCTCGAAAACCCACTTCTTCCCTGTCCTACAGGCCTGGAAACTCACCTCTTCAATCACGTTCCAATGCCTTACTTCGTACAGGTACAAGTACGATAATGACAGCATGAAAAGTTCCTCCCCACAACAATGAGGTGATTTTTTTTCCCTTGATGATCCAGTGATGAAAGAATGAACTATAGTCCTCAAAACGTACCTGCATGTTCCCAAATTGAGACTTGTAATGTTGGGAACTACAAGGGCCACAAATGGGTTCCCTCACATGGTGATACATTTCCTCATACGGATTTAGGATAAAATGTATTATCCTCTACTTTTGACTTTAACTTTAGGAATATTGTTAAAATATTCCTTTTTGGCCTAAGCCCCCTTAGCTTAGCCCCCTTTTCTATAATATTAGCCCCCTTTTCCCATTCTAGTGTAGTTTAGCCCCCCCATATTATTTTACATGGTTGGTCTGTAGCAGTGATGTGTTTTAATTAAAAACTAAGTGTGATTGCATTTACAAAAATAGGCCCACTTGCCTTTCAACTTCTATCTCACCAACCTAATAACCACATAGGAACTCTGGCCTCAAAATACATATATACAAAGGCACTCTAACCTGCAAGTATCCTAGCTCACCAGCCTATATGTACAATTACATTATATTTATAATGGGGTTCGACCTAGGGATATTACATTCCCCTCCCCCTTATTTATGTATTGTCCTCAATGCATTATATACATATGCACAAACAAAACTTCACAAATCTTAAAAAATATGTGGGTATTATACATGCATACCATCCTCATGTTCCCAGGTTGCATCCTTAGGACTGTAACAAGTCTACTGGACATTTACCAGTCCTATTTCTCGATTTCGGAGTAGCTTGAATTTTTGATCCAATATGCATACCAGCTAAACTCAAAAGTCTCCTTCTTGCTCCACCTGAATCACATTCCAATCAATGACATTATTAGCATTAGGTACATAATTTTTACGTAAAGACACATGGAATGAATTATGAATGCACATCAATGAGGGTAAGGCAAGCATATATGCAACTGGACCAATTCTCTCCAGGATTTCAAATGGCCCACAATAATGTGTTTCTAGCTTGGAACAATTTCCCAACTTTAGGGAACTTCTCTTGGCCTTTACTTTCAAAAACACATAGTCACCCACTTTAAAATCTCTGTTAGTTATTCCTTTATATGCATAACTCTTCTGCCTATCTTGGGAAGCCTTTAAATTTTGTTTTGTTTTCACCATCTACTCTTCCATTTCCATGAGTAATTCTAGTCCAACCACTACTCTGTTGATTTGAATTTTATGAGCATAAAGAAATGAATACAGATTATTAAAAGATGTTTAACATGGAATAACATAGGTACAGTAAAAATGGTTTCTATTCAATAAGGAAATAAGCTAAAACTACAAAATGCAGCGGAAAACAAGCTTGTTGGAATGGTGGCGGCTTATCTCTGAGAAGAGATGTGACAGTTGTGCTCATTCGAAAGAAGATGATTACAATGAGGCTCTGAAGGCCTTTTTACAATATACATGAATTCCAAAACCCTATACATCCAAAAACCTAACCCTAGGAGATGAAGCGCCAAAAGTCATGTGGGCTTTGTTGGGGTAAGCTAGTACATCAACTTCCCAGGGTCGTAACTGTTGCATACGATCTTCGTTTTAGGCACATGATAGACTGTTGGAAATGTATATCCGAGGAATACACAAGTTGTCCTAAAAATTTGACTCCATTTATAATTTGACTGTGGGATCCCTAAAAACATTGTTTAGGGCCTCAAAACGGCCCTAGAATTCAAGAACCCAAAAAACTAGGAAAAAACTGCCAAAATGAACCAGTTGGAATAGGTGGGAGGCCATCGAAATCCATCTGGATCAATATTACCACCTTAGGAAGAAATGGTCTCCATTGCGTTGAGTTCCCCCATCACATGAGGAAATTTCTACTGAATTTTCCCCCGGGTGAATCACTTGCCTTGGTGCATGAGCTGCCTTGCTTTGACAACTCAATAAAGCTGGATCCTTTGTTGTCGAATACCCTTGGCCTATGTGTCCACAATATGATCACTGGATGCATGTTGTATGTAGTGAGGGTTGAGATATATTGGTGTCAATTTCTCTGTAATCTCTAAGCTGTCCAATAATGGTGGGAAATATGTCTGAAGGAGAGCCACGTTGAATACTGGGTGCAGGCCAAGGAAAGGAGGAATGTTGAGCTCAAAATCATTGTCACCCACAACCTTGGTGATGGTGTACAACCCATAACGGAGTGGTTCAAGATTCCTATGGGGGCCTGTAAGGTGTTCTTTATGAAAGTGCAACCAAACTTTTTTGCCCACCTGAAACTTTTGTGGAACCCGATGTTGATCATGGCATTGCTTGTACTTGGCATTGGAATTCTGTAAAATATCCTGAACCTGTTGGTAGATGTGATGGATCCGCTCAATGAAACGAGTGAATTTGTCAGCTTAAGGTGGACCAGGGGACATGTCGGTCGAGGTGGCCGCAAGGGGTAGTGCAACATCCATGGGGCCCAATAGTTGGAATCCCAACCACACCTGAAACGGGTTGTGGCTAGTGGAGCCATGCAAGGCTCATTTTTAGTTATGATGGACATCGATAAGACTCTCATCCCATGTGTGGGGGTGCTTGGAATTGTACACGTGTAATATATGCACAATCATCCAATTGACGACCTCAGTTTGGCCATCTGTCTGGGGGTGGAAGGCAGTGGATTTGGTGAGCTTGGTGTCCAACAATGACCAGAGGATGGACCAGAATGTGTTGAGGAACTGACTATCCCGATCTGAGACAATGGTTTGTGGGATCCCAAAATGTACCCATACTCGTTCAAATAAGAGCTTGGAAGTGGCCTTTGCTGTGATTCTCTTCTTATAGGCGGCCATAATCGCCATCTTGGTAAAGCGATTAACAACCACAAAAACACATTCATTTCCCCTCTTGGTGGATGTAAGGCTCAACATGTAGTCCATTGAGATGAATTCCCACGACCTTTCAGGAGTAGGTAGAGGGGTGTACAGGCCTTGTTTCTTAGTGGTCAGTTTTTCAATAGTGGAGGGGGTGAAAAACCTGATATACTTATTGACATACTGTCAAAGTTTCAACTAGTAGAAATGTTTATGTAGCATGACCATTGTATTTTCGATGACAAATTGTCCTGCCACTCGGCTGTAGTGAGATTCCAAAATCATATTTGCGCGCTTTCTTGATGGAACGTAGAGATGGAAATTAGTGACCACTGAGTTTGCGCCCAACATTTGGTAAGTGGCGAAGAAGTCAGGGTTCGTCTCATAGAGGTGTGGCCATCTGGAGGTCTCACGATTGCGAGAGTCGAGCACCATGGTGAGTTTCGCGACTGGAGGTCAAGTGAGGAAATCAAAAACTTGGTTGGTGCTTCTTGTTTTATACTTGATGTTGAGGTGGAACTGCTGCAAGTATGCGGGCCACTTCTGATGGCGGTCATTCTGCAATTTTCTTTGGGTCTACATGAACTGTAGCAATTTATGAT
>JZKD02S1607614.1:122937-148184 GCA_000966675.3 Picea glauca | reverse complement strand
ATGGAAATTAGTGACCACTGAGTTTGCGCCCAACATTTGGTAAGTGGCGAAGAAGTCAGGGTTCGTCTCATAGAGGTGTGGCCATCTGGAGGTCTCACGATTGCAAGAGTCTAGCACCATGGTGAGTGTCGCGACTGGAGGTCAATTGAGGAAATCAAAAACTTGGTTGGTACTTCTTGTTTTATACTTGATGTTGAGGTGGAACTGCTGCAAGTATGCGGGCCACTTCTGATGGCGGTCATTCTGCAATTTTCTTTGGGTCTACATGAACTGTAGCAATTTATGATCAGTGTGGATGACTGTCTCCTTCCCAATAATGTAATGTCTCCACTGGAGGTAGGATTGTACAATGGAGTACATTTCTTTTTCATAATTAGGGTACTTACAAACAACATCTGATAGTGTCTCACTATGATATGCCACAGGGTGGCCGTGTTGAGCGAGAACGACCCCCACAACATAGTCTGAAGCATCTGTCTCAATCTCAAAGGGATGTTGCAGGTCTGGTAATGAAAGTATTGGTGATGAGCACAAGAACTGCTTCGAATCATTGAACGCTTGTTGCTGGGATATGCCCCACAAATTTTTTTCCTTACCACCACCCTTGGTTACTTGGATGAGGGCCCATGCGATATGAGAGAATCCCAACACGAACCTGCGATAGAAATTGGCGAGGCCCAAGAATCTTTGAAGCTCAGTGAGTGTGGTTGGGGCTGGACAATCACAGATGACCTGTATCTTGGTTGGATCCACATGCACACCATGTTGGTCAACAATGTAGTCTAAGTAATGGACCCTATCCATGTCGAAGGATCATTTTTCCAAGTTTGCATATAGTTGGTGCTGTCACAGGGTGTGTAGAACCTGTTGAATATGTTGCAAGTGTTCCGCCCAAGTATTTTTGTACATGAGGATGTCATCCAGATACACCATTACAAAATTATTGGTGAAATGTCACAGGATATCATCCATCATCCTCATGAAAGTTGTCGGGGAATTTTTCAAGCCAAAGGGCATGACCAACCATTCAAAAATACCTTCTTTTGACTTGAAGGCAGTCTTCCATACATCTATCTTTTATATTGGGACCTGGTGGTAGCCAGACTTCAGATCAATCTTACTAAAGTATTTCCCCCCCATGAGCTGATCAAGGAGGTCGTCGATTCAGGGAATCAGGTACCAGTTCCAGACTGTGATTTTATTAAGAGCCTGATAATCAATGAAGAGTCATCAGGTCCCATCCTTCTTCTGCACCAGCATGATTGAGCTCCCACAAGGAGATGATATGGGACAAATGTTCCCCTTGTGGAGAAGTTCTTGGATCTTCCTCTTGATCTCCTCGTTTTCTAACAGAGAGAGGTGGTAGAATGGACCATTGGGTAGTGGTGCATCGGGGGTCATATTGATGGGATTCTTGACTTGACAGTGTAGAGGTACCCCAGTAGATGAGGAGAACATATCCGAGTATTCATCCACGACTTTATCCACTTGATTTTTTTGTGTGGAGATATTGGTCGTGGAGGCCCTGGATGTGGCTGCGATCTTTTGCTTACTCTAAGAGTGAATCATGAAGAAGAAAAATTTCTCGGTCAGGGAGATGACCTTCCTGCATTGCTTGGCAAAGATCAAGGAAATAGCACTAGGTGGGACTTCCTTGAGTATCCGGTACAATTTCTTGTTCAAACTAATAATAACACTACGAGGCCTAGACTCATATACAACATGACGTTTCCATAAACAAGGTTGGCCCAAAAGAACATTACAAACTTCAAGAGGAGGAACATCACACAATACCTTGTCTTTGAAGGGCTTGATGTCGTATGCAAATCGACATTGTTGCATGATGCAAAGATTGCTTCCTTGGCAGAGACATTCAATGGTGTAGGGTTGCAGGTGTGGTATTGTCGATAGGGCTAGCCACTTGACGACCTCTACTGAGATGAGATTCTTCTGGATACTCCTATCAATGATGAAGTGCAGTGGGGTGCCTTTTACCCACATATGTGACTGGAAAAGGTGTTCTCCTTCTTTTGGCTCGTCCGATTCACCAGGCTTGATCTTGGTGGTAGAAACGGTGGCACTGGGTTCCATGTCAATGATCCATCTTCCCCTTTCTGGTTCTGACTCGGAGTAGGAACCCGCATTTGAGTCAGAGGCTTTCACTTTGGCTACCAATGACAGATTTAAGCATAAATCAACATTGTTATTCCAAGGGCTCTTATGGAAGTCACACCACTTTTCGGTATATTTCTTTATCTTTTCAATGTCCTTTGCTTGTGGACTGGACTGGTTGTCCTGATACTGTCCATATTTTCCCTTACCTTTGTTATACAGGTTGGGTCCGCTCTTTCCTGGATTTTGCTATGAGGGGTTCCCAAGCCCAAATTGTCGCGTCTTTTGTTTGAGCTTCTGCTCAATTTTGACGACATATCGGTAGGTCGGGCCCAAGGACGAGATGTCCAGAAATTCCATTTCAGTCTGGATGTATCTATGCAGAGCACCGTGATACTTGAGAATTATCTCTCTCTCTGAATCCCTGATACCCAGCTTGGTGTGCAAGGTATGAAAGATATTTTTGAACTCTGGCACTGCTTTGTCTCTTTCTTGCTGCACTGTGGTCCATTTTGTATACAAGTCGTCATAACTTCTGATAGGGTAGTATTTTTCCTTAATAGAATACCTAAAGGATTCCCAGGTGGTCACAACTATAAATAATGAGGGTTCCTTTGTTTCCTTTTTCTCACAAAAAATTTCCCACCAATATTTGACATGGGGAGCGACTTTGCGGAGCGCAAAAGTAATATTTTCTCTATTCAAAAAGTTATGGACATAAAAATACCCTTCTAGTAGATTCAACCATTTGTCTACAACATCTTTGTCTATCTGACCTTCAAATATAGGAATATCAAAGTTGATTTTTACCTTAAAGGAGGCGGCACCTCCTCTCAAGGAAGATGCGTCATTTATTGGTAGCCATCGAAGGATTTGCGCAAAACTCTCCATCATCTTGTTCCTATGTTGTGTGAGGGCTTCCTCAAGAAACATTTTGAAAGGATCTCCTATCCCATCGTCTTTCTTTTCTTCCACCATGAGAGGCCTCTTGGGCGTGCAAGAGCTTTTGTCCTCAAGAGAAATAAGATCAAGACCCAATTCTTTGTACCCTGACCTCTTTGGGGACATGCATTAAGAACAACAAGGAGCAGGCCACTCTGATACCACTGATTCAAATTTTATGAGCAATTCGAAATGAATACAGATTATTAAAATATGTTTAACAAAAAATAACATATGTACAGTAAAAATGGTTTCTATTCAATAAGGAAATAAGATGAAACTGTAAAATGCAGTGGAAAACAAGCTTGTCAAAATGGTGGTGACTTATCTCTGAGAAGAGATGTGACGGTTGCGCTCATTTGCAAGAAGATGATTACAATGAGGCTATGAAGGCATTTTTACAATAAACATGAATGCCAAAACCCTAAACATCCAAAAATATAACCCTAGGAGTTGAAGCGCCAAAAGTCATGTGGGCCCTGTTGGGGTAAGCTAGTACATTGTGACATCCCAAAAATTAAATTATTTTTGAATTTGAAATTTGTTAGGAAAATTATTCTGTTTTTGGTAAATTCGAATTTGGATTTTTTTTTCCATTTATGGCAATTTCGAATTTCGAATTTGGTAAATTGCAATTAATGATTATGATTGTTGGGCAGAGATCTGATTTGACCCAACTAACTATTTGACTATGACACTTGTATGAAAACATAATATTTTATAATTATTGCAAGAGGACAAATGGAACAACCATGTAAAAAATCAGGTTACAATGACTCCATGAGTGGGGAACATGTTGGAATTTCCCCAGGGATGATTGTTACAAGTGGAAAATAAGGAATTTGGCCATTGGCAGCCCCTGAAAATCAGGAATTTAGGGAGTTGCAAAAATTCCCAAGGGAGGGAAAAGACCTAGGCAAAAATATTGTTTGGATATATAGCAAATGTGGGAAGGCAGGACACTACCTAGTATGATGGGGGAAAATATCACTGATTTCTTGTTGTTATGAACAATACTTGCTGAGTGTGAGGCAAGGAGAATATTTATGGAGTGGAACGACTTTGATGAGGAGGACTTCTGAGTTATCCCTCATGGATTCATGGTCAGACTAGGGGGTTAATAAGACAAGTGATTTTGGCTGCCCTATTCTATGGTTGGGAGGAACGTGGTTGTTCCCTTTGTCTTCCAACGAATCGGTTCAGATATGTTATTCTACCTCTCCTTTGGATGAATGTTGATTAATTAGATGTCTGATAGAATGTATTTCTAAATTCTGCATCGAAGTATTGTTATGGATGAAAATTTGGTTGAATGTTGTTGAAATTAATGTCCGATCAAAAGACCTCTAGATTAATTCTGAATGGATCATATCTAATCCTCACAATGTAATCATATCTACTGAGTAAAAATGTCTATAAGAACCATGTGAATGAGATCGGAGTGTGTGTGTGTGTGTGTGTGTGTGTGTGTATTGCTATGTCTGTAAGTAGTTTTACCCAGAGTCATACTATTAATTGGGGTTTTCATTTATGTACCTATTAATCCAAAATAAAACAAAAGTTATGTATGAAAGAAATCATGGTCAAGTATATGCATATATATATATTTATGTATTATAGCTGAAACTAAACAATATGAATTATAATGGCAAATAAAACATGTACAATCTCGTGCCTTAAAGTTTTAAATACTTGATACATGAGAAAAAACGACTGAATGCGTATTTCCTATTATGAATTTACCCTTTGCCCCAGTCTGTACAAATTCGGTTATTGATAAAAAAAAATCGTTGTTCTGATATAAGGTAGTACAGAAATAGAAGACTCCATAAAGGACAAAACTCAAAGATATACAGATGTCATAAGATCATATGTTGATAGAACATTTAAGTTTTGCTTTCCAATTGTACAAAATAAAAGACCCAAATTGGAACGAATAACCACTGTATGAAGGGATCCACGAATTATTGAGTGATGATTATATACATGCAAAATTTACTCACAAAATCACAACTTTACTCTACTTTACTTGGATAAACTCAGATCATTGTAACTATTCAATGTTAAGATCCAGTCTAACTATTACAAGTCCAGGACAAAGCATTTCGGCAATAAACACAAGGAATGTCGAAATGAAATAAAACGATATAGCATTATAGATATAGTATGAATCGATTTTCACAGTATACACCTTCAGAGTTTTTATAAGTTCCTTTCCATCCAATGCATAACTGTGAGTTTGAATTTTCATAGAAGCTTGAAACAAAATCTTCAATCTAAAAACAAAAATCATAGAAATTAAATTGCAGGTTAGGGTGAAACCCGAACGATGAGAAGATTTTATTAATTCAACAATCATCTCATTACTTCAAACAAAAAGGGAAACCTTGTAGTTAAATATTCGAAGGAGTCATTACTCATAGCATCCAAAACATAATTTTTTAAGAACACATTTGGGAATTTCCTTCTTCCAATCGCTATAGGAAACCAAGCTATACCGAATGTTTATAAACCTAAATTTTTCAACCGTGTCTGCTCGGACTTCGGAAAGGTTTACAGAAGGGAACTTGAATACCTTTTGCTCCGAATATGAGAATGAGACATCCAAAATTGTTGCACAGACGAAACCTAGAAAGATTCATCATTTACAAATATCAATAATCATATAAAATAAAGGTAAGAAAAAACCAACAGAATGATAATTGTTAATAGAAAAGTATTCCAGGATAATACTCAACTTCTGATTCACAGGCTCGCATGTTTTCTTTCCCCTTGTCGCTTTCCATCTGGTCAGACACATGGGTTGAGGGTGGATGGTACATTAACTCCTTGATGGGTACCCTCGTATCAACAGGGCCCATCATTAATGATACATTTCAATTATTGAAACGAATTAAAGAACAAAAGAAGGAAATATTTACACAATAGGCCATAGCCTTAACAAAAAGAAATAATCGACAGTATTAATTTTCCTTTTAATCCATAAATGGTACAAGGCATGCTGTGAAAAATACAATATAATATTTTTCATACAAAACCAGAACTATACCTAACTGGTTGGATCTAACTCTTCCAGAACCAATTTCATAGAACAATAATACATAGATACCCTTTGAATCTAGACGGACAGACCACGGTAAACATTATTATCACTATAAATAAAGGGTTTGATACTGTAGAATATCATCATTGGATTGTCCAAGAATTGCAAAGATCATATTTTAATCAACGCCAACCAGAAATATTGTAAACATACCAAAGAAATCAATATATGCGAGAGAACCAACTGAGATTTGATAAGCTATAGAAGTAGGGGGTTCACTCCTGTGCAGGGGAAGGAAGCTAAAATACAAAATTACATAGCGAGACCTCAACATTTCGAAAAAGAACTCTCGCCTAGTCTCAATAAGTTCAACTTCAAGTCTCGACATTACAGACGATAAGGATAACATTAGCTAAAGGTTACGAAACCCCTAAGTATCTACAATACATACAATGATACAGATGCATTCTCGAGATGCTGTAATCTTAGAAGGGTCGAGGAAGGAACGCCTAAAAAATTCCCTTCTATGAACACAGAGACAACTAGAAAGACTTACAAAAGAACACCAGTAAGAGTAGTTTCGAGTGTAAAGAAGAAAGTATAACATAAGTTACAAATGAAAACGGATGCCCGAAGGGTCACCTCTAGTTGTCTAGGGAAATAAGCTAAAGACTTACAAGGGATTGTAGAGTCACGTTGTCTGTTCACCGACTAATCGAACCTCCATTGAAAAAACCCCCCATCTGCTATAGAATTAATGCTTAGAGCAGGTCGAAGAATCCCACAATGAACATCGTAAACACATAAAACCCTAGCAGGAACCTTACCTACTCAGTTAAATGCTGAGGGTACAAAGGACAGTCTAATCCATGTGATGAGGCAGGTTTGATGTAACTGAAATGAATGAAAGTCCAGGTAAGAACTTCAAAATTCGCACACACAGGTTTACCTTTAAAGAAACATATGTAGAGCCTTAAATGCCCACCTGACAATAACCCGCCCCCTCACATCAATATTTAATTCGTGAAGTAAACGAATGCTCCAAAACTCGACAAAGTTAGCACTGGTACATGACCACTGTTTCATTTAGTTAACTTATAGTTCGGGATGAGTTATCTTTAATATTTCATTTGGTTAAATCAAAACGAACAAGTTCTCATTATTCAAATCACTGCTAAGCAAGGGAAGGGGAATATCACTAACTTAAGATATTTTGTAAAGAAATTCCCATCGATAATCAAAAACCATGAACTCTAAAGCAAAATGCATTACCACCAAGCCACTTACCTTCAACTGTGATTATGGGATCTAACCCATGGGCTTATATATGTATATATATATGGTAAAAAAAGGATCATTCCCTCGAATGACCAGACTCCTTAGTATTGCATGCAACCTTTGGAAATCTTTTGTAAAGAGAGACTAGGATTCACCAGTCCTAAGTTTAACCTGTCACATAGATGCATGTGTTTAGATAAGTGAGTTTGGAAACTTAACCAGTGAGTTTCCTTGTCAAGTAAGTTAGATAGGTATGTAGATGGAATCATGTGGTGGGACAGGCTCAAGTCATACACAAAGATTTTAATCTTAACGAAGTCCTTCTCTTCTAATGTAATAATCAAATGAGATTGAAACTGGAGATTAATGCCTCATAGGAAAATAAATAAATAAAAAATTTATGACAATTTGAGGTACATTACATATGGTATCAGAGCAAAGGTTACAACACTTGGACCTTGAAAAGGGCCACATTATTTACTTGGCATTTAGTTTTGTTTATGTGTAACTAATAAACCTTTGTTGTGACAAACAAAAAATCCTTTTTGTTTTGTGTTAATCATGGCAACCCAGCACGATGCAGAAATCAGACTCGATGGGAATCCTGAACAAGGACCTCCTGAAGATTGGAGGCAGAACAGTGACAGAAGTTCACCTACCGAGGTTCTAGAAACTATAAGAGGTCTCATTGTTGAACTACAAGCCTTCAAAGCAGACAATGAGAGACTGAAAAAAGCACAGCAGGAACAACAGGAAATAAATGAAGTCATGTTACGAAGTATAGTGAAAAAGAAAATCCCAAAGGAAGAGAACCAAGAGGAAGAAGTCAGTAAAAGAACATCCAAGAATTCTAGTCCTGAAGCAGAAAAGGGGATAGTTCATCTAAAGGAACACTTTCAGCTGAAGATAAAACAAAACTGGAAAGAAAGAGGAAACAGGTAGATCACCTTGAAGGAGAATTTAAAAAAATCAAACCTACTACCTTTGATGGAGAATCCATAACAGGAGAGGAAGAGGAGGCATGGTTATTAGACATCAAGAAGTATTTCCATATCTACAACTATTCCAACAACATGAAATTCATAATGGCTATCTATAACTTGAAAGGAAAAGCCAGCATTTGGTGGCAATATCTTAAATTGGCCAAGGGTCTAAAGGAGAAACAGATGGACTGGGAAGACTTTAAGAAATATTTCAAGAAACATTACCTATCTGAAGGCTACTATGAAAGAAAAACCAAATAATTTTATGAGCTACAACTTGGTCAGATGACCATGAAGGATATGATAAAAAAAATTCTAGAATTACTAAGGTTCGTACCTTATATCTTGGAGGACAAGGTAAAAATTCAGTGGTTCCTAATATTTTTACCATAGTCTTACAAGGACATAATTGAATTTGATAACCCCAAGTCCTTGAGTGAAGTATTCAGGAAATCTTGAATGTGTTATGACCAATACAAACAATGGAAAAAATTTCCCAAAGCTTGGAAGGATAAGAAACAAGACCGAATGAACCAGCGGAAGAAGGGATACCAACCAACTCCTTATTAGAATGCAGTAAAGAGATTTCCCAAAAAATATTTTCACTCCAACAATTCAAATGCGCAAGGCAGTGGTAAACTAATAAATTTGGGAACAAAGAAGTTTGGGGATAGCCCCCGTGAACCACTAAAGTACTAGGAATGTGGAGAAACTCATCTAAAGAGGAATTTCCCAAGTTTAAATTCAGCAAAGAAAACTGTTGTTCATAATTTGCAAGAATCCTCGACGGTGGGTGATGTGGGCAAAATCTTACATCGGATAAATGCAGTCATGGACGACCGACAAGCTGACCACCATTCCTCTGTTGTGGAAATTGAAGGTAAAATCAATAACACTCGAATTTATGTTTTAATCGATCCTGGAGATACGTTAAGTTATATCACTCCTGGTGTAGTAGAGTCACTTAAAATTTAAAAAAATGAGACACACAAAATCATGTCTGGTACAACTAGCAATAAGAACTAAAAGGAAAGTGGTTGACTTTATTTCTGATTTTGAGTTCAGTTTAGGTGGTCAAAACATAAGGACAAATCTGAACATCTTACCACTAGGATCTTATGATGTAATTATTAGAATGGAATGGTTAGAAAGGCATAAAGTAGTGCCAGATTGTTATGCAAATACACTTAAGTATACAGAAGAAAATGACACTACTAGAACAACCCAAGGTATACAAAAACTAGTATTAGTTAGACATGTTTCAACAATGCAATTCAAGAAATGCATGAGAAAGGGGTGTCAAGTTTACGCAATCCAAGTAACAAACCTGTTAGAGAAAGAGTTTAAACCCAACTTGGAAGACTTTGTTGTTCTACGTGATTTCAAAGATGTATTTGTTGATGAAATACCTGAACTACCCCTTAGGAGGGAGATAGACATTTCTATAGACCTGTTACCTTTTTTAGCCCCTAGCTCTAAAGAACCTTATCGAATAAGTTTATTGGAATTGACAAAATTAAAAATTCAACTACAGGAATTATTGGACATAGAGTATATCAAACCGAGTGTGTCACCATGGGGAGCACCTGTCCTCTTTGTGAAAAAGAAAGACGGTACTTGAAGACTATGTATCGACTATAGACAATTGAATAAAATGACTATTAAGAGAAAGTACCCCTTACCTAGGATAAATGATCTGTTCGATCAAGTAGGTGGGGCAAAGATCTTTTCGAAGTTGGATTTACGATCCGAATATGACCAAGTTAGGATAAAAGATGAGGACATTAACAAAACAACTTTTTGAACAAGATACAAACACTACGAATTTGTAGTTATACCTTTCGGACTTACTAACGCACCAACCACATTTATGTTATTAATGAACAATATTTTCAGTCATTACTTAGACAAGTTTGTACTGGTATTTATCAATGATATTCTGGTCTATTCTAAAACAAAAGAAGAAAATGAAGAACACTTAAGAATAGTTCTGCAAACTTTGAGGAAGCACAAATTGTACGCCAAATTCGATAAGTGTGATTTTTATCAAAAGAAAATATAGTACCTAGGACATGTAATTTCTACAGAAGGCATTGCAGTCAACCCTGAGAAAATAAGAGCCATCATGGAATGGCCGGTACCTAAGGATGTAGAGGATATCCGGTAATTCATGGGAATCACCAGATTTATAGAGGGGTTTTCAAAAATAGCCTACCCTATCACATTATTACAAAAGAAATGGACCAAGTTTAACTGGTCATAGAAGTGTCAAGACAGTTTTAACAAGTTGAAGGAATTATTAACAACCGCACCCATTTTAAAGGTAGCAGACCCAGATAAAGACTTTATCATCTGTGTTGATGTGAGTAAATAAGGACTAGGTGGTGTCCTAACTCAAGAAGGACACGTTATTTGTTATGAGTCCAGGAAATTAAAGGAGCATGAGAGAAACTACGTCACTCATGAATTAGAATTAGCAGCAGTAATACACGCCTTAAAAATGTGGCAACACTACATAATGGGTAGAAAATTTCTACTACTAACAGATAATAGAAGTGTGAAATATTTGTTTAGTCAACCAGATCTTAATGCAAGGCAAGCAAGGTGGCTAGCCTTCTTGAGCGAATTCGACTTTGAGGTAAGACATATCAGGGGTAAGGAAAATAAGGTAGCAGATGCTTTAAGCAGAAGAGTCCATGGGTTATTTGAAATGAATGTCAGCAGGGTAGAAAGTGATCTGGAACAAAGAATAAGGATTGCAGGTATTAACGATGAAAATTACACTAAGATAGTAGCATAATTGCAAAACACTACAACAAAATCAGACAAACCAGATCTGGGTATCGATAAAAATGGCCTATTACGATTTAAAAACAGACTTTACATACCAGATTTGACAGAGTTAAAGATAAGAGTTTTGGATGAAGTGCATAAGAAACCATATTCTGGTCATCCAGGATACCAGAAAACGATAACCACACTTATAAATTTATTTTATTGGTTTAATATGAAGGGCCAAAAAACATAATACTTGGCTAGGTGCCAAGATTGTCCGTTACACATGATTTTGGTCACTATGGTGATGTCTCTACAAGTGATGTATTCAGACTCCCACAAGGACTTTTTGCCTGATAAAAGTGATTGTTGTATTCTTCCAAAAAACACATTTTTAAGATGAGTTCGCAGGCTGCCTATATTATAGGGTGTGAAAATCCTTCATTCTCGCTGGCAACCCAAACTTAGGGTGCGAACTGTTCGCAGTCTGCTCTATAGGTAGGGTGCGAACCTG
Source organism: Picea glauca (assembly GCA_000966675.3). Taxonomy (NCBI): domain Eukaryota; kingdom Viridiplantae; phylum Streptophyta; class Pinopsida; order Pinales; family Pinaceae; genus Picea; species Picea glauca. The sequence continues at coordinate 136,537 of JZKD02S1607614.1, read as the reverse complement.
TTTCAAAGCTTGGAAAAGAGAAGAGGTCACGAAGGTTCTAGAAGGGAATCTTCTAGAAAATGAGTTGGCATTCACATGGTTGGCATCCTACTGAATTCTCAGATTTAGTGGGATCATCCTCATCCATTTAACCATCTCTCCTTCTCCTATATATTGAAAGGTTTCTCATGGAAAAGGTTAAGCAAGATTGAATGAAGAATTGGTGAAAGAATTGTGTGAAGAAATCTACTTGGATAGAAGCTTGAAGACTTTATTTGATCTATCAAGTTGTACTGGATCTTCTTCATGCAAATGTAGAGCAAGTGTGTGTGTGTTGGAACCAAGGGTCAATGAAAGGAAGCTTGCAACATCAAGGCGATCTGGTTGTATCTTCTACTTTCATTTAATATAATATAGTGGCATGTCCCATTCCCATAAAATCACTCTTATTTTATTGCATAACTCCTTGATCATATGCATAGGTTGACATTGACTATACTTTGTTATCTTTACTTTGGTTTGTTTTTGTTGTATTGGACCTGATTTCACAAGAGCACCGGAGCAAAGTAGGAACAACAAAGACATAAGGAAGCGATATAAATGTATGTCACTCATTCCTTCTTATTAGTAGATTCAATGATTACAACTTAGGGAAAGAGTCGTGTCTAGTCCTGTTTTTTTTCTAGATCCAGGTGGATCTAGGGAGATCTGTTAGTGTCTGCACCTGCCGATTTATCTGATAACAAAATTGGCAAGTCCACTGGGGATACAACCCATTTTGGTGGTTTTTACCTGGCCATTTTCTCTTGACCTACCCTTTTTCATTCCCAATCAATCTCTGAGTCTTGAGGAGATCCTCACAAACTCCCTGGATCCAGAAGTTCCCTCAAAAGTTCTGTCATTTTTCCAAAATTTTCTTGATTACAAACCTTCTCACATTGCACCTCTCTATAGCTAGCGAGAATCATTGAAGTTTGCACCATAGTGTTCAGTTCAGTGCAAACTTCTCGCAACCTGCCTGTGTCTAGCCTGCGATAATCCTTAATTCTCGCACTGTACCCCACTGTCAGACTGCAAACTCACTTGTAAAATTTTTGGATTAAGTCTTTTGTGTCTTCATATACCTAGATTGGTTGGTGTGTCTGGAAAGAACTTCTCTGGCTAGTAATTGAATGTTTCTTGGCTTCAAATCTTGTGAATCATTAGTTTTCGGAAATCGAAAGCTCTTCTTGATAATTTTTTCTCAATTTTTACCTCTTGACCTTTTATTGACAAGGGTATAATCTCCGATTCTCAAATCTGAGTGCTTGTTTGGTCAGGAGCCTTTGATTGGATTAAAAGTTGAGATTAATTGTCCTTTTCAATTGCTTATAACTTGGAAAATTGTTACCCATGTGCTTTTGAAGAGACTGGTCTTGTCAGTTTGTTATTTTTATCTTCATTGAAAGATCGATTTGGGTGTTTGTTGTGTATTTCTTTTTCATTGGTTTCTTACTTTTTCTTAGTTCCATCCTCGTTTCTTGGTTTCTAATAAAAAAATTAAAGACATTTCTTTTTTTTTAAGCAACCTTTTATTCGAAAAATATGGGCATTCAAGTATTGAAAGAGAACGAATAGGGAATTTGCATTGTTCATGATTGTTTGATATTACATTTCAGAGAATATCATACATCGTAGTTCACATTGTTCCAGAAAACTCCTCTTTCCCTCCTGTAAATAGGATTCATCGAACAAAATTTGTATCATTCATCCCTATTTACGCATTGTTGGGTCAGAGTTTCACACAACATCGATTTCATTTTCATTTCCTTTTTTGCGTAACAACAACCTTTAATAATATTGCGCAACTTTAAAATTCAACTAGTAACTTTTTCTAGGGCTCTTTTACACAACATTAACTAGGCTAGAGATTTGGAATAAGCAGTGAGACACAGTCTCCAAAGCACAAAACACACAATAGTATCTTGTGATAATGAGTGTCAAATTCCATTTGCAGCATTTTGTCCTGGGAAGCCCTTCTCACACAAGGGTCAAACCTGAGGTTGCATTGAGATTGACAGAGTTACTCACCCTGCTTTGTTGATACCAGTGTAGAGATTGTATGTATTATGGGTCACTTGAAGGTATACCCACAATGATGAGTGGAATCCTCTCAAGCTGATTTCGGGCTAGATACCTTGCCCTTGCGTGTGGATCCGACTGTCGACTGTTCCCCTAGGCATCATTGTTGTTGGTGGTAACCTTAGTAGCCTATCTTCTTAGGGTCTTCACAAGGTGACTGTGAAGGGGTAAGTCTTCACGGTACCTGGAATCGACGTTGGCTAGACTCACTCGAGCTCCTTTGAGGGTATACCCACGATTATGTGTGGGAGCTTTGACCTGGGTGTAAGTCCGTTAAGTAGGTCATCAACGTAAATTTTCCACCCTGGCCCAGCCCCTTCTTGTCTCATCATCGCGACGTTGGATTTCGTCACCAACTAGTGAATTCGAAATTAGAAGGTCTTGTTTGCTTGGTTGTTCTTCCTAGATTTTATTAGCGCATGCTGTTTGTTTACCCAAGTTGGCCATAGAATTTCTTTCGTAAAATTCTAACTCGATCACAATTGACCCTCCACGTTGTTCATGTAGAATGCAAGGCCTACCCCTAGAAGATCTAGAAGGTTCTCAACCCTTTCCTACCAACTCTTCGGAGGGATCTCCTCAACAGAGTGAAGTCCAAGACGTTGCCACTCCACAAGTGGAAATAACTAACTCTTTATAATGGTTCTGAATTACCAATTCTCGAGAGGAATTCCAACTTCCTCCTGACTCCGAGAGATGTATTGTTCGTGTGAATTCTTCCTGAGATATAGTTGTTCAGTATTCTGGATTACCAACTTGACCTTTCATAGGACCTGGGGGTCAAGATCCTTTTTGGACTACTGGATTTTTTAGACGGGATCTCTTTGGCTCAGGAGTAGGCATTAATATCACGGTCACACCTAAGCTGCCCAAAACATCTGATCCAGACGCAATACCTTTTACTACTGCCTATTATTTTCCTAGTACAGACGCTCCGCCAGCTAACCACATCTTGACTATCCCTCTACAAATGGTCCATTACACAATGGTCCCAGATACTACGAGTCCTCACACCAAGATTACAACGACTATCCAAGCCCCCATTGGGACACTTCTTTCACCCAGATTCACCTCAACACTTCCACCTAGATATCATGCATTGAATGCTTCTATTCTCGCTCCTACACAAATCTCATCCGGGACTCCTAGCGTTTCCACTCCTTTTGGGCACCATCTCGTTCCTGGTTTCATTCCGACACTTCCTCGACCCCCTTTCATAGGACCTCTTCCATCCTCTATCGGAGGCACCAAACCTAGTGGCACCATCCCATCTTTCACACCTAATTACCAGATTCCTGTAGGTGGACAATTTCACCAAGGAGGCCAAACCCAATCCCCTTTTGCAGGAAAAATCCCAATTGGGATGCAACCCCCGATTGGAGGGCAACCCCCACTGACCCCTCCCTATGGACAAAACATACCTCCATCCTTGGCCCAGTATTGGAATTATCTTTTTCAACATAATCCTCCCTCGACTAGGGGGAAACAGCCTCAAGCTAGCTCCTTCATACCCCCTAGTACATGCCAACCATATCCAGGCACGTCCAATCCTATTTGGGGTTCGAGCACTCAACTCCACACCCCTTTTCAAGGGTACAACCCTATGAATTACTTGCCTCCACACCAACAACCGAATCTACCCGGATCTTCACATTATATGCAAATCACTTATGGTCCCACTAGTCTACCAGCGGGACTCCCTCCCCAAAGTCATCAATACCCACATGTGAATAGACAGTTACCCTTCTTAGCCACCCTGGACCTCCCTAATATGTCGAGGATTTTAAATGATCTGATCCATCACTCTCCTCAATGGTCTGCCATACCGGCCAAACTACCATCCGAAATCCCTAAATTTGATGGTAAAACGGGAGAGGACCCGAACAATCATGTAATGACTTTTCACCTTTGGTGCTCATCCAACTCCTTGATGGATGAATCTATTCATTTACGCCTTTTTCAGCGGACCCCCCACAGGTTCCGCTGCGAAGTGGTATATAGAATTACCACGAGGCTTCTTCACCGACTTCAACACCCTCACTATGGCTTTCCTCACCCACCACCAGTTATCGATCCGCTATGAAACGAGAGCCAAAATTTTGAGTTCTTTCAAACAAACCAAAGCCACTCATATCTCTGATCACATTCATGAGTGGCGACGGAGGCGACGTCTCATCAAACTCGAACTTCCCGATCAGTTGCTAGCAGAGTGGTTCACAAAATCATTCGTGAACGACATTGCTCGTGACATCGCCATGGGTGGAGTTGTCACAGAGGAACATGAAATCAGTTGTGCTCAATACCTCGACCTCGTTTACTCACAAACAGGTACTCTTTATGACTTACTCCCTGACGCACCTCGTCCTTCTACTTCCACTACTTCAACTATTCCTGCTGCTTCTCATGCAGCTAACGGTATGATTGGCACTTTTCATGCCCAACCTCATTCCATCCAAACCTCTAGAAACAAACCCAAATCCATTTCTTCTAATGTTCCAAATGCTCTGTCTCCTACCCCTCCCACCGGCAACACTTCTGAGGTGAATTCTATTGAATCTGCCCCCGCCGACAAAAATAAGTCCAAAAAAGGAAAGGGTAAGAATAAGGAGGATAAAAACAATCCGTAATCTGAGAAAACCAAAACACCACCTGTTGATGATAGGGATAAGTGAAAACCCCGATACCCTTGTCTTATCTATGGTGATGATCACTACACTAAGGATTGTCCACGACGAGTCGAGGTTACTAAGTTCCTTCAAGGGACCTCGAAACTCCCCACTTCGGCCGTGTTGTCACAACCCTTCCCTTCTCAACAATAGGTCCAATTGGTCATTCATGACCAACCTTCCCCCTCCAATACATCCTATGTCTTAATGTGTATAGGTGATTCAAAGAATAATGACATCACACTTACCACTCGAGCCAAATATTATTCTTCCTCCAAAGAGAAGGTTGATGCAATACCTCCTTTGTTGGTCCAACCATCTCAGATGACTCCACCTACCAATGGTCCTCTTCATATCGAAGGACCGAGCCTAGATATAGTCCTTTGCCCTCCTCCAAAGGGTGTTGCTCAAAAATCGGCTTTCAATCCTCATGCACGTGTTTCCCAAAACTACAATATTGTCAAAGATCTGGCCCAAGCACCATCCGCGATGTCAGCCCTCGAAGTCCTTCAAAGTTGTCCTATACAATGGAAGGCACTGTTGAAAGCTATTGGTGGAATCGACCCTACAGATAAAAATTAAATAATTTTTGACTTGGAAGATCACATTCCAAGGTTACCCCCTCAACTCGCATTCCAAATACAAGTTATTGTCTCCAACAAAAAAATTTGTAGAACAATTATTGATGAGGGTGCCTCGACGTGTGTCATGTCTATTACCTGCTAGAAATCCATCGAATCTCCTCCTTTAACTAAATCCCACAACACTCTCAAATCCTTCAATGGGCTGGTTTTAAGTTACGCTGTCCTCCCTTTGTTTCCTATTACATTAGAAGACAAAACGGTCAACGTTGAAGTGGAGGTATTTGACACTCCTCTCGATTACAACCTTCTACTTGGCCGTAACTAGATCGATTCCATGCGTGTAGTTGTGTCCACTCTTTTATGTGTCGTGCGTTTCCCACATCAAGGAAAAGTAGTTACCGTAGACCAATTGGCCTTATTTCACTCTGATGCACGTACCAACAACGTATCTTTCATTGCAAAACCCCTCCTGGATATGAGAATGTCAGTGTGGGTCTTCTTAAAGATTCCTCTTTGATGGGTACTTTCCCCATTCCACCACCCGATGTTCCACATCCATTTTTTGCCTCGATCAACATGATCTCTACCTCTGTTCACAGAACCCCCGTGTCTTACGACCCATGGATGGTAACCAACCCCAACGATCATCTTCGTTATGGCGACGAAATGCCTCTAAGTCTGGTCGAATCCTCTTATCAAGCCATTCAATTGGCAACCCCTTCTACTACCTCTCTTGTTGATTTATCTCCAGATCCATTCCGCATCATTTTTCCTACAGACGAGATGATTATGTCTGTTATGTCCGTGGAAGATACCCCTTGGGATGATGGACATCATCGTTCCATCCTCTGCCTGGAACAACACACCATCGAGGGCTATTAATGCATCTCGAACCCGTTGACCGTTGTCATCATTTCTACTATTCCCGAGTCTACACACAATATGTTCTACGAAGGGAACTTAAGTAATATCTCACCCACCATCCCCCTCGACATATCCATAAAACCTAGAGTTGTTGAAAATGTGCATATCGGAGCTTCATGCTCCCATGACGAAGTTGTCACCTACAAGTCTCTCTTCCAAGAATTTCGTGACGTCTTCGCATGGAGCTATGAAGAAATGTTGGGGATTGACCTCGACATTGTGGTACATCAGATTAAGACATACCCAGGCACTAAACCCGTCCGGCAATGACTTCGTCCGATCCACCCATGTAAAGAAGCCGCTATCAAGCTTGAAGTTGAGAAAATTCTCAAAGATGGATTTATTTACCCTATGGCTCTAACTGACTGGGTTTTCAATCTTGTTCCAATTGACAAGAAACAAGGCACAATCTGCGTGTGCGTTGATTATAGGGACATTAACAAAGCTTGTCCTAAAGAAAACTTTCCTACCCCTTTCGTTGACCATATCGTCGACGATTGTGCCGGAAGTGAAATCTTCTCTCTGATGGATGGTTTCTTTGGATATAATCAAATCAATATCATACCTGCGGACCAACACAAGACCGCTTTTATTTGTCCTTGGGGCACTTTCTCCTACCAAAAACTTCCATTCGGTTTAAAGAATGCCGGTGCAACTTTTCAACGTGCTATGTCTTACGCCTTTCATGATATAAAGCACATCATGCAACCATATCTCGATGACTTACCCACTCATTCCATGCGCCGTGTATATCATCCAATACACCTCTACACCATTTTCCTTCAATGTCGGTTTTACCACATACGCTTGAATCCCCACAAATGTGTTTTTTGCGTAGAATCCGATCGACTTCCAGGATTTATTATTTCACGTCAAGGGATCAGGGTAGATCCTTTGAAGGTCGAGGCGATTCTCAATCTTCCTCCTCCTTCCTCACTTCACTAGTTACAAAGTTTGCAAGGGAAGGCAAACTTTCTCCGTCCTTTCATCTCGAACTATGCTGAGATAACTCTTGGATTTCTGCGACTGCTCAAGAAAGGTTCTGAGTTAGTATGGAATACCACTACCAACAAAGATTTTGAAGCTTTGAAACTGTCTTTGACACGTACCCCACTACTCTTCCCACCTGATTACAGTCGAGATTATTTCCTTTACCTCGCAACCTCAGACTATACCATCGCTATGGTTCTCATCCAGGAGGATGATTCTCATGACAAACATGTCATCTATTACTTGAGTTGGAGTCTCACGACTACCAAAACCAAGTATTTACATGTTGAAAAACTGGCCTTGGCAGCCGTCCAAGCTGTTCAACGTTTCCGGCACTATATCCTTTCTCGCAAGACTACGGTAATTTCTAACTGCAACCCTATGCAACACATTCTTACACGCCAATTGCTAGGGGGGAAATACTCCAAATGGATCGTAATACTCTAGGAGTTTGACTTAGAATTCGAATGCGCTAAGTCCAAAAAATCCTTGATGTTTTCTGAGTTGATATGCGACCTTCCCTGCTTTGAGACAGAAAATGTAGTAGTAGATTCATTACTCGATGAATCCCTTTTCCTGATTAGTTCTGATGACCTTTGGTATGGATATATCATCATATATCTCCAAACCCAAACTTTCCGGCCCAATTTGTCTAGCACTGACCACCGTTGAATACGCTACCAAGCCCGTTAGTATATTATCCTCGGTGATACTCTTTATTATCGTGGGATTGACTTTGTTTTTCGATGCTGCCTCACATTTGACGAAGCTGAGAAAGCCCTAAATGACTGCCATTTTTGGAGCCTATGGTGGTCACATGTTCAGGTATGCTACTGCCCAGAAGATCTTACGAGTGGGTTATTTTTTGCCTTCTTTATTTAACGATTGTATAATTGCCGTCCAAAAATTCCACGCTTGCCAAACTTACAACAATAAAATACGATCACACCCTACTCCTCTACACCATGTGGTCTCCGTTGGTCTTTTTGTGAAATGGGGTATCGATTTCATGACATGTCACCCTCACTCGGCCAGGGGGCATGGATACATTATTGTAGCCATAGATTATTTTACGAAATGGGCTGAGGCAATGCCAACATTCAACAATACTGGAAGGACTGCAACATTATTTATATTCAATCACATCATTTCTCGGTTTGGTGTTCCTCAAGCTATCGTTATTGACCACGGTAGCCACTTTAGAAACTTCATGATGTCCGAACTCACTGAAAAGTTGGGTCTTCAAGATAAAAACTCAACACCCGATTACCCACAAACCAATGACCAAGTTGAAGCAATAAACAAAATCTTCATTACCATGCTTCGACGAATGATAGGGATTCACAAAATGAGTTGGAACACGATGTTGTTTTCAGCATTGTGGGCTTATCGGACATCCGTTAAGTCTACTACCGGGTTTACACCATTCTAGTTAGTGTATGGTCTAGAAGCCATCATGCCGATTGAATGTGAGATACCCTCCCTAAAACTAGTTGTCGAACTTCTCCCAAACACTTCTACCAAAGAAGAACATCTGTTGTATCTCATGCAATTAGACGAAACCCGTTGTGACTCCACCCTATTTATAGAAGCCTAGAAGAAATGCATCAAAGCCCAATACGACAAACATGTCAAGCCACGCGTTTTCTCCGAAGGTGATCTGGTTCTCCTTTACGAAAAATATCAGGATATGCTAGGAGCGGGAAAATCTGAAGCTATGTGGCGAGGTCCTTATATCGTAAGACGAGTTTTGGAGAAAGGATATTACGAGTTGGTGGACTACGATGGTATCCCTTTGATTGAACCTAGAAATGGGTTGTACTTAAAGAAGTACCATGCTTAAGATCACCTGTGCATGAGTGCTTGTATTTTATTGTATCATACTTTTTGTGTGTTACTTTAGTATGTTTTTTTGTTATTTGGTCTCTACCCTCGACCGCTTATCTTGCGTTGTGCTTGGTTTCTAGATGTCAGAGTCTTCGCCACCCCACATTGGCTTCGCCGATGGTGCTATCTATAGTACTCAGAACCTTGCTTCTACTGCATGGGCAATTTACGTCCCTACAAACAAAATTATCAGTTTACGAGGTGTGTGCCTCGGTCATGCGACCAATAATATTGCAGAATATAGCGTCATCATTGAATTGTTGATTGATTCTATTTCGCTTGATATCCGCCACCTGGTTATACGACTCAATTCAAAACTAGTAGTACTACAGTTAAGTAATGTCTATGCTATCCGAAGTCCTACTTTATTATGGGTATATTTACGAATTCTCCTCTTGGAACGTTATTTTGATTATATCGAATATCAACACATTCCTAGATGTCTAAATATATTGACTGATGCATTAGCTAACTATGTGTTATATAGACATTTGGGACATTTATAAACCAATCACACATTACATGTATAACACAACACAAAATAAGATGGTAAAATCCATATATATGTATATAACGATCAAATTTTTTTACAAAAAGTTTCTGTCCACGGATCAAAATCTCAAAATACGAAGCCCATAGCTTCTACAAAATAGCATCATGGATGACGCTCACGATAACACACAACGGCTCAGGCTACCCTACGGAGAAGTCGACTAAGAGACTCGGACAGGCCCACAGTATGGCGCTGGTAACGTCTCGGGATCTTTGCAATAGCAATATCCGGGACATCCCCGGTCAACCCCTCTAAGTTCTGTTCCACTTCCTCCTAGTCTTCGGCATCCCATCTCACCGCTGGAGCCGCTTCTCCTCAATTTTGAATGTGAGACGTTCCTAGAGGTCGATACGTCCCCACATCTGTGTCATCAATCTTTTTTTTTGGATTAGTTCTTGGATAAACATTAAAACATTTCATATGATAAAATTTGCAAAAACATTTAAAAAGAACAAAATGTGTACTTATTACCTAAGTCACCCCATTGAGCATCCTCAGGCAGGGCCAAATCCATATCCCCTCGGAAATCCAAACCAGCATATGCGTAGTCGTCGATCATCAGCATCTGGGGCCTCAACCAGTCAAAAAATGAATCATTATACTTGATTATAGGCCCTGCTACGTGTCGATCCATGAGGTTACACCACCTCAGCATCCTCAAATCTTGTGGGGTTGGTAAACCCCAATCAACCTGTAGTCGCAACAATGGGACCCTCTCGAGGAAGAATGACACCAAAAGTGACCTGTACCCAAACTACTTCAAGTCACCCTTTTTGCACTTCGTCAATTGTCTCTTCATACTGTGGAGAACTGCATCCGACCAGTTGAAAACCCGAGGCTCTGTGCACTCTATGGCGTATTGGAAATAGCTCTGGAGAGCCATGTGCGGAGCTGCACTCCCAACCATGCATGCAATAGTGAGCAAGATGGTCCGTAGGGTCAAATCTTGGACCCCCCAAATGGAAACCTTACCCTTGCTTCTCTCCTCCTCGGGAACACAATATTGGCGACAATACTCACTCATAGGGAGTCCGCCGCCTCTACCTCCGGTCAAAGTAGCATGGTATCCACGTCGTGACAACCCCATCAGAAAATAGATATCTTCGATATCTAGAGTTAGCATACGGACTCCCATGTGAAATAATTGTTGATTCATGTCCCACATGTGGACCAGGTATTCCAACAATCTGAGTTGGGCTCTCATGCCCGAAATCTTGAAAAATTTCAAGAGCCCATAGTCTCGGAGGGAAACGACTGTACCCGTGTCATTCCCAACAATGGCATCATCCTCTTCATGTTATCTTTCTCTCCATTCCAACATTGTGATGGTCAAACACTTGAAAAAGAGACATGAGAGGGAATTCAACAACTTGTTTTAAACTCTTGCATAATTTTTATTGAGCAAAACCTCAATTTAAAATCCATTTTTCGACCCCCGCAGGTGGACCTTTTGCACAGTGCGAGATTCTCACAGGTGCCCTGAAGGCCACCTGCAATAATCTTCGATTCTCATAGGTCCCACATGGACAACCTGTGAGAATTCTTGGGCGCATGTTCCGACCCTAAAATGGACTCAAAACCCAAAAAATTGCCAATAAAAACAAAAAATAAACCATGGAAAAGTTAGAGAATCAAGAGATTACCTCGTTGGCTGAAACCATTCGTTGAATGATCTCTTGTGCCTCCCACAATTGAGCAAAGAAATTTGGAGGAAAATGAGGTATGTTGGACAAGTTTTTGGCAAAGTAACAATGAAATGGTAAAAAGTCCTTTTTACCCATATTTATTCACTTTTTACTATTTTTTATTGATTTTTTATATTATTTTTATTGCTTTGTCTATAAAACCTAATACCCTAATAGCCTTGTGTTTTTTCTTTTTGTCGCATGTACGACTACGTTTTTAGGGTTTTTTAGAAAAAACCTTGAGCTTAGTCTTCGTTCATTCTCTCGCTCGAAAATATATGAGAATGTAACCGAGTATACGTTTTCTCGTCTTTTCATACTCGTCATGGTAATACGAAAACGACAAACGTAAAGGAGTATCCTTTAAGCTCTTTTCACACTCCATAAAGACGAAAAGATTGCCGAGCGATCTTGTTATTTTCATGCTTGTTAAAGTATTTGAAGAAAACATTCGACGAGCGATAGTTTATCACTTTTTCGGTATCGTCGAACTCTTTTACGAAAAAGGAACTAGGAGAGTTCTCTTTAAGTGTTTTTCAGACTCTCAAAACATGAAAAACCCATGAGTTTTCTATCCTTGGACTCGTTAAAAAAACATCAAAAGACCTGTAATGGGACCGAACCACTCCTTCCTAGGGTTCGTTAAATATACTCTGAGTGACTCATCCAAAGGATGAGCTTACATCATCAAGCATATGTTATCCTCCTCAATCTTGTGTAAAAATAAAGAGGTACTCGCCAGAAAAGGTGGGGCAAATTTTGGGAAAGAGATGTGTTTTCGTATTCATATTAATGGCAGTAAGCATCGCTATTGAACATGACACCCCCTATTCGTCATTTGAATCCAGGTTGGGAAATCCATTTGTCTCTTGTTCGACTTCCTACAAGGTCATATCTTGGGTTGTATTTGAGTCAGTGCTGCCAAGTCCTTGGTCGTGTCATTCATATGTTCAAGAGAAGTTCAAATGAGCCCTCTATTGAGTAGGCCATATGCCTTTGTCCATTCTTACTATGTCAGCCTTCCCTGTGTCCATTTCAACCCATATTCATACTTTGTTTCACCCTCAAAATCTGTCACTTATTTCGTGTCATTGATGGGGATACATCAAGGCCCTCCTGTGACGAGTCTTATTCTGTCGACTCCAACTCATTATCAGGAAATGCGACTTAGAAATAATTTAGTACCTTGGAACCTGAATGCCTTAATGGTAGGTCTCTTCGCTTTCAACAGGGGTTTCACATCATTGATCCCTGATCGAGAGATTCCACCGAGTGCTCGACTTCATCTCATTCATTCACATTCGTTCGGATTGTACTTCGATACCCTGGGAGTCATTGACATCAATGGGGATTTCCCTCACACTTGTTAACAATTTTCATCAATGAATAGTAATCAAGTGGTTTCTACCATGTTCGACTTCAGCACATGTAATCACATGGCTAGATTCATACTTTCAGGTGACGGGATTAAAGACCCTGGGTCTCATCTTTTTGATCCGGGTTGCGATGGAGCACGTATGATTTGTATCGACACATAGATCCACTTTGTATTTCACGTGGCTATGTCATTATTCAAGTCCTCTCACATAGATCCACAGTGTATTCCTAGTGGCTATGTAGCATTTTGACGACATGGATCTATGGTGTATGATTGGTGGCCATGACCTACGATTTGTGATCTGAGCATGGGAATGCCTACCTTAGAACTGGCAATATATTCTGCATATGCTTGGTTTTTTACAGGTTTCCGATTAGGTGCGCTCCTTGTTTTTGACACACACATGCATTTTACAAAGTATTTCAGCTGTCACAAGTTCCGGCCTCATACTTTGGGGGGAATTATGTTACACATGATTTTGGTCACTCTGGTGATGTCTCTACAAGTGATGTATTCAGTCTCCCACAAGGACTTTTTGCCTAAGAAAAGTGATTGTTGTCTTCTTCCAAAAAACACATTTTTAAGATGAGTTCGCAGGATGCCTATATTATAGGGTGCAAAAATCCTTCATTCTCACAGGAAACCCAAACTTAGGGTGCGAACTGTTCCCAGTCTACTCTATAGGTAGGGTGCGAACTTGTTTCAAAGCTTGGAAAAGAGAAGAGGTCACAAAGGTTCTAGAAGGGAATCTTCTAGAAAATGAGTTGGCATTCACATGGTTGGAATCCTACTGACTTCTCAGATTTAGTGGGATCATCCTCATCCATTTAACC
>JZKD02S1607614.1:80030-92338 GCA_000966675.3 Picea glauca | reverse complement strand
TTTCATAAGAATATACAACAGATCTCTATAAAATAGAATAAGATTTTTCAGTGAAAGAAAAGTTAAAAATTATTGATAGCTCAAAATACTGATTCACCCCCCCCTCTCAGTATTTCTTTTCAACATTTTTCTTTAGCTACAGGGATGGAACTTCTTTGATGGTTACTTCTCTTGGAATACCCCTAACTGTCCTCAGGTTTCCTTCATCATCCAAGAAGGTAAAATCCTTATTATAATAGTATAGAACAACATGATGTTGTTCCAACCAATCCATGTTGATTAGGCAGTCATATGAGCCCAAAGGTACAATATTCAAATATGCCATTTTTCTTAATCCATTCATGTTCATTGGGAATGCCTTAACCATCTCCTTAATATTCCTTTTAGCTCCTGTAGCTAGCTGCACCATCCAAGTTTTACCAAGCTTTCTTCTTGGCTAATGAAATATTTTCACCATCTTAGGATCTAGATAACTATGACTAGTTCTTGAATCAATCAAAATAGCCATGGGTTGGTTGTTGATCTTACCTTCCACTTCAATCATATGTGACTGAAACTCAACTTTCTTGTTATCCAGAGCCGTGTCGATCCTAGATACATTTCTTCCCATGTCCTCCTCTGTTTCAACTTGTTGTACATTGTGAATAGTCCTCACTTCTTCACCTTTGTGAGAGAAATATTTGTACATATGATCTCCGCCACAAATCCAACATTGAATAGGTTCTTTCCTTGGTCTTTGCCCCATTGTCTCAGTCAACTCGGGTTCCTTAGGAGTTGTCTATCCTTGATAATTATTTCGGAAGAATGGTGGCTTTGTCCTCTTCCTCCTCTGTTCAATATTACTCTTCTTCATGTTTTCCCACGCCTTTTGGAAAGTTGGTCTTACTCTATGATGATCATAAAGGAATTTATCTCTCCTTATGGTTTCCTCTAGTGTCTTGGAATCATCATATTGTATTTTGTCACTGATAAATGACAACATCCCACTCAAGTACCTATGAATCTTAACTTGTTCATCCTTGATGAAAGAAACATATTTTAGCAGCTCTAAGAACCTCCTTCCATACTCATGTATGGTCATACTCCCAAGCTTGATTTCAAATAACTCCTTCATCTTCTTATCATAGTATCATTTGATTAAGTACTTCTTTTGAAAATACCTTTTGAATTCTCTCCGAGTAACATTTTTCTCATCAATGTGTTGCACTTGCAAAAACTGATCCCACCACATTGATGCTTTTCCTTTGAGTTGATATATGAAAATTATTCCTTCTTCCTATGAAGAGTAATTATGCATCTGAAAATACTTTCTCATGCCCAAAAACTAGGTCTTAGCATCCTCAATCTTCTTGTGTTCACCATCAAATGTAGGTGGTTTTATTTTATTCATTTATCCCTGTAGCTCATCCACCCCATACATTTTCTTATGCTTCCTGATAGGGGATGGACTTGAACTACTGTGTTTTCTCCTAGTTGAATGCCTTAGGGAGTGATGGTGATGCCTACCAACACTTCTGGTTCTTCTCCTCTCATCATGAGACCAATAACTCCCTGATTTTCTTGATTGAGTCTCCTTATCCCTCTTCTTCTCTATTATGTCCAAGTTTTGCATTAACTTTATGTTAAATCCTTCTTATTGCTCCTGGGATTTCATAAGATTCTTGTTATCAACTTTATAACTTTGGACATCCTTTTGCAATATTTTTATCATCTCTACCAAGTTCATGCTCTCTTCCTTTCTGTCTTCTCCATGCCCATTGGATTCTGTTACTACAACACCCACAATCATACCAAATATTATTCCTTCATCTTGATAATTGTAATTTCCTTGGGCATCATCCATGTCTTGGTTTATTGATCTTCCTGTTGAATTATTATTATGTTGAATTATGTTCTTGGTTCTATAAAATGTGTATGCAACAAGATTTGTAAGGCTACAAGAATTTAACAAATCCATCATTTTATACAACATTATGTTCTTCAGAATTTTATCAGAAAAAAATTACTTATGATTTCTTGTGAATTCTTAATATCTTTTTTTTATACACATTCTTGAGTGAATACATGGACTCCGCTTTCCAAGAACCCTCATGACTAATTCTCATGTCCCACTTCAAAATATTTGAGTAGGAAAACTATTGATGGCATGACATGTACGTGAATTATTTTAGTTCGAGCATCCTAGCTTCGATGCTCAACCACCACCCGATTATCTTCGAATTAGATCTTGATCATTAAAATATTTCACCGTGGGTCTAAGATCTTCATTTATTTTCTTCAAACTTCCACAACCTCCAAAATAAACTCTTGTGTTTCATCGCCCTTAACTTTCTCCCATACTTAGAAACTTTTCTTAAGTTTATCACGGTTTCATGAGTCCATTTCATTCATGTTATAACTTATGCCTCCTCCAAAAGGCATCATGATGTTCCACTATATTCATTATACACCTTTACTTAGTCATTTTCTCTAAGATCTCACCGTGGTTTCACAGTCATTTTCTTATGCTTCGTCATCTTCGTGATATCCTTCACACCCGTAAAGTCCTGACACTTAGTCAAATTTTAAAATTTCTCCACAGGTTTGGGTGATCCCATATTTATTTTACTCTTAGAACTCCATCCACACGTCTTCCCGACCAATCCTTAGGACTTAGTCGATTTTCCACTTCTTACCACAAGTTCGCAGGTCTGCGGGGATAACATACCTCTTTCCATACCCCCTATTCTCTCTGCACTCTATGATAACTTAACACTTAGAAAAATTCCAAGATCTTACTGCGGTTTTGTGGGACTGATAGTTGGCCTGCCACATGGCTCCACATTAGCTGCCAACTATCATCCCATCCAAACTGTACTTGCCATTGTTGTAGTACATATCTTTCTTCTACCACATCAGCTAACACGTGGCCTCCATGTCATGTTGACATCATCGTACTAGAAAATACCCAAAATTTTCTTCCAAATTTGTTGAATTTTGCTTGTTTTCGAAATTTCTAAAAATTCCCAATATTACTTAATTTAGAAAATATTTCAATGGACTCCATTGAAACTCTATAACAACTTCATATGACTAAATTTGGCCATGTGAAATTCATCATCTTTCTCATCGAATCTCCATAAATTTATCGACAAAATTTTGGGGTTTTTACCAAATTCCACTTTTTTTTATCGACCACCATTAGAGGTATGTGTATATTTATATACGACCAATTCCGGCCCTATGTACACCAATTTAACATTGGCACACAAAATTCGACCCCCCCTTCTTGTCAAATTTCTCCATAATTCCACTATTGAAACTTGAAATTTCCTCAATTTCATCCAATTTCACTCAGGTGCATTGTGAACATAAAATTCGACCAATTGCAGGCTCGAATTCGCCCAATTAAAGATTTAAATTGGAGATTAATAGTTTCTAGGCTTGATTCTTGCAAATTACCCATGAAATTCCTCAAATTTCACTGTAGTAATTTAATCAAACAAGTTGCAAACACACTCTTTTTGACATTTCTATCAAACAATTTGTCTGCATAATTCATGATTTCACTTTTGCATTCTAATAAATAGACCATGTAGGCTTAGTGTTGAAAATTGGGCTCTGATACCACTTTGTAGCATCCCCAGAATCCTGTTGGGCAATGCCACACAAAAATTTATGAACTTGGATACCACTCAAGTAACTGATATACTACTGCAAATGCTCAAATTAATGTGAATAACAACAACTATATACATATACACCATATACAGGAAATAACCATGAGAATAAATGCATAAATATTAACACAACATATACATTTTCACAAAATAGACACTTATCTTTGGTAAAAAGAACATCGAATGCATGCATAACTTCCACGTTCCTTCCATCCTTGGACCACACTGCTCATAAACTTTCAACATCGGGTCACCCTCGAGTTGGGGCTAAAGAAAATCCTAACCAGGCTAAGGTTTCTTAAAAAGCATGAAACATAGACTTAGGTGCCAACTCAAGCTAACAACTTGTAGTCTCTCATTCCCCACATGCTTGTCCCACTCCAGGAAGTGTTCCCATTCTCCACTCAAAAATCTTTCGGCTGCCCCACTTCCCTTCCAGGGATTTAGCAATAGGGTGAACAAGAAGTCTCAGATCCCTGTAGCCACATCTTGGCACCTTAGGAAATAAATTATCATCAATTCTCTCTCCTGGAGAGATTTCTCATAGGCCCGACAACCCGCTTCTTCCTTGTCCTACGAGCCTAACAACCCACAGGTACAAGTACAGTAATGGAAACATGAAAAGTCCCTCCCCACTGCAATGTGGTGAGTTTTTTTCCCTTGATGATCTAATGATGGAAGAATGAACGATAGTCCTCAAAAACTATGTGCATGTTCCCAACTTGACACTTTTTATGTTGGGAACTACATGGGCCACACATGGGTTCCCTCACATGGTGATACGTTTCCACATAGGGACTTAGGATAAAATGCATTATCCCCTACTTTTGACTTTAACTTTAGGAATATTGTTAAAATATTCCTTTTTGGATTAAGTCCCCTTAGCTTATCCCCTTCTTCTAGACTCTTAGCCCCCTTTTCCCATTCTATTAGATTTTATCCCCCCATACTCCTTTACATGGTTGGTATGCAATAGTGATGTGTTTTCATTAAAAACTAAGTGTGATTACATTTACAAAAATAGTCTCGCTAGCCTTTCAACTTTTGGTTCACCAGCCTAATAACCACATCAACACTCTAGACTTAAAATACATATATACAAAGGCACTCTAACCTCCAAGTATCCTGGCTCACCAACCTATATGTACAATTACATTATATTTACAATGGGATTTGGACTAGGGGTATTACACTCTATTTTAGTTGTAAGGCTAAGATGACTCTTAGAGATACTATTCTCTTGGTCCCCACTAAGGTTCTCCTTTTTCCTAAATCATCTGTAAAAGGAAGCATCTTACTTTTGCAATCTAGTACTACTTTATGGGGTTCCAACCAATCCATACCAATAATTATATCATATGATCCCAAAGTAGTAGTATATGAAGATACATAGGTAATGCATATCCCAAGATCAAGTTCATAGTCCTTTACCAACTTTCCTAACCCTTGTTTGGAATCTGAAGCCATATCAATTAAATTAAAATTAACTGGCATACTTTCCATCAAACCACATCTTGACAATTCATTTGGATAAATAAAACTTTTAGTAGCTCTTGCATCAATTAGTAAAGAAAAAGTAATTCCCTTAAGTTTACTTGTGGTCTCTAACACTGTAGATTGATGCTCTTCTTGATGGTTGTTGACCATCGCATGAATCCTCTATGCCTTGCCTATATCTCCAACTATTGTTTGACTATGCTCCTATTCAACTCCTCTGCACCCATGTGGATAATCCCTCTAGATATGGGGCTCTCCACATGTACAATGCCCCCTCTTAGGAGGTGGTCCTTATATCCTTGTCTAAGTAAAATTGGATGTACTACTCTACAATGCCTATTGAGGGTGTGCACCACCTTGTTGCATATAAGGTCTAAATGGTGGCCCCTGTTTACCTACCTACTACTTTGGAACTCTTACAACGTGTTCTCTTGGCACTTATCTACGCCCCACAAATGTTCTATATCCAAGTCCTTATAAATAACTCTACCTAGGCCTCCGACAACAAGAGGTGTAGATGGTCTGAACTAACCTCCACTAAAATTATTATCATCTACAAGTACTACTCTATGTATATCATCATGTAATGAGTGGAGCATCAATATACAAACTCTCGCCTTGATGGAAAGGTTCAATTCATATACAAATTTGCTCACACTTAACTCTCTTTTTTTCCAATGAGGGGCATACCTCAATAGTTCCATAATGAGTAAAACTCATTCAATTGATTTTTTAGGAACTTCTATGAGATTTTACGTTCTTAGAATCATTTCTAAAATATTTCCCGAGTCACATCATAATATCTAGCCCAAGTTGAGGCATCAACATCATCCACCACAAAAATTCACTTCCTTTGATATTAGTAGTATAAAATTATGCTAAAAAGCACATGGACATACTCTCCAAATATTCTGCAATAAGCTCTCCATTAGTATCACCCTAAAACTCAAGTACTTTTACCTTTTTCGAATTCTCTATATAGGATACCTCCAAGTTGAGTTGTTGATCCTTCCCTTGGTCCCTAATTTCCCTTGGTTTCTCTATTTAGTTGGTTTTTTGATGCATCGATCATTCTTTGGAACAACTGTATCATGGTTCTAACCACATTGACATGTATACTATCCCAATTCCCACCCCTGTAAGGATATGGTTGAAATGTAGGTTGATCTTGAGATCATGCATAAGGACCTCTTGTTTCCCTACCTCTACTTCTTTCTCCCCTTTCGTCCAACACAATTCCTATGTGTGTGTGTAATAATTTAAACTTTCTAATTAATTCAAAAATTAATTCAAAGATAATTATAATAAATAACTTCACCATACGTAATGCCCCTTTAGGCAGTAAAATAACTTAATGACATTATCAAAATAAGGCTTTGATTTATTTTTAATGTAACAGGTAAAATTTTGAAGTTCACCAATACAAACGACAAGCAAGATCATACATTGAGAAATATCGTGATCGAGAGATTCCAATTTGGGGTCCTATTGGAAACCCTACATAATTTTTGCCTTTTAAAGTGACAAATGACAATTCTTGTAGCTGCCATCACCTCCTTCTGTAAATATTGCTATTTAAAGGTGACTATTCGGTTGTAAAAATGATGTTTTGATTGTTCCTATTTATTTTTATCTTGCGTTTCCATGCTTCATTCATGACTGAAAGCATGAATGAAGCATTAAAATTGAAAATCGTATTGCAATTTTGTTAGAGGCTTGGTCTTTAAAAGGGTCAATGTGCTTACACCTCTTTTGATGAATGTTGTTTTTCTTTGAGCTTATCATATATCAATGAAACACTTATTTTGAGTTTCTCTTGGATTGTAAGCTTATATTTTTTATCCTTTGTAATTATACCAAGAATCAATTGGCGTTTGGACTATAGGCTTGTTCATTTAAAATTCTTGGTAAATCAACTTAGATTTTAAATTTTTGATTTGCATTTGGATTGTAAAAACGCATCCATTCCTAAATTTTGCAAATCAATCACATTCATCACATAATGTGGGAATTTAACATACCAGGATCATACCCTGTACGTCGTTTTAGCTGGCAGATTTATCTAGAAGGCTTCTCATTACGAGCTAGGGTCTTGAGCCATGCTCTGTACTCTAAACATTCGTTACCAGAAACACCCAAATTTCATGACTGAAACCCCCATTGCTTATGTTATGGTTGCCCTGGCGTGTTCCTAATTTTGTTTCCATCGTTTTATCTTGGTCTTACCTCCTACCACTACCATCAAAACCCACAGTTGTTTTGAGTCACTCTTGTTACAATCTGTTCAATCCTATTTTTTCCTTCCAGAGACACATTTTTGCGAGAGCGTTTCTGAGCAAACCATGATGAATTAGATCAAACCCTTGAAAACCCATAACAAAAATGGGCCCTTTTACCTTCATCGTGGGCAGTTTCTCCAGAAACTGGATCATTGCAGAGATATGTCTCGATCTTTGGAGGGAAATTTTCCATATTTTTCATTCTGGTTGAGGTAAACGTTTTTTTATTTTTATTTTTATTTTCTACAACAATTCCTATAGAAACCTTTGTAATGGATAAACATAGGATAGAAAATCCCCTTAAATTCTCGAATGGCAAACCAAAGCCTTTGGATTAAAACCCTCGTGAAGGGACAACGCCCGATCAGTCTTTGTGTGAACAAAAAGATGCTAGTTCCAAGGTTATTAAAACTCCTGAACATGAAATTGTTTGCTAATACAAAAACAAATAACCTCCCACCGTGTCTGAAAGACAACAAGGAATTTACAGGTATCAATCTCAGGAAAAGGTTGACAGTGGATAGTGGTAGTGTTTTAACACACAATCATACACTTTCTCAATCGTTTTCCACTGTTGTACATTGCGGGGTTTGTTTATATTGGGTAGGTCAGTACTACATAGACATCCCTATCCTTCAAGCTAATATCAAGGCTCTTACGGCTCAAAATGACTCATTAACAAATGAAAACTGTGAACTCAAAGCCAATGCACAAAGTCAAGAAAAATGTTTGAAAAGAACAGGTAACATCATCATAAAAAACGTTGACAGTGTCAAGGCTGTGATCAACTCTGAGATTTTGTGATTCTATTTTGTTACTATTTAAATGGTAAGATTGGTTTGTTATGCTAAATCAATTTAGATCGACTTGGATTTCTGATATTAATAATAAGTCTGGCTACAAAATTGAGAGATTATGTAGCCAAGACAATTCTCATTCAAAATTTAGAATATGTTAGTTGAATAAACATCTAATTTGCTTATTTCATTTTTATTTCAGGATAGGATGTATCTTGTGGTGATCTCATAAGATGGAGCATGCTGGGCTTAGTGGATTAGATATCTATTTTTGCTTATTTTGTAATTGGGATAAAAAACTTTCATGGATTCTGAAAGATATAGTAGATTATGAGAGGCTTTAGGCCTCCTATATTTGTAACTTTTAGATCTTTTTCAGATCTGATCCTATCTTAGAAGACAGGAGGTTTATATCTTTCATAAACCTTTTAAATACTCCATATTTTATAATAAAAGGGATCTTGGTTGAGAGAAAGAGATGGACAAGTAATTCTAGAACTTAGTATAATGACATATACACATTTTGGCTTTAGCCTTTTGTTTATAATGTTGTTGTTTATGTTTTGTTAACTCTATTGCATGTATAGGTCTGATATCTTTAGGTTAAATGATCTATGATGCGCATGATGTTTATATTATAAATACCATCTACAACTTGCTTCTCAAAATATAAATGTTGTGATCATATCTTCAATAAAAATAATCGGATTTGTCTTTGAGTTTTAATTGAATGATAATATGCACAGGTTGCTTTCAGATTTATCTCGCTACAATCATATGTAATTATGAGATCACATGTTTATGTTTGTGTCTCCTTTTCTGTCATTAAAACTTAAACTACCAATATATGTTCTGAATTTATTTAGAACAATCATAAGGTTCATTGCAGATTTATCTCTTGGACATGGCAGTTGGATGTTCACCACTCATGCAGATGCTTGGATACACCTCACTAACTCACTGACAGGTTAGATTCTTTGTATTGTTTTTGTCATTTACCTATTACTGAAACTAGAATGTATGGTTCAGCTTTTGACTATCCATATGTTCATGTTTCATTGAAATTTTTACAAGTTTTTTTAGATTTATAAAGAAAAAACAAAAGAGTATTTTTATGTGCTTTCTTTATCTTCTTCCTAGAAGCGATCATTTTTCACATTGATTTTCATAAGTTTCGATTAAAACTTGCAATTGTATTTAATGTACATAAACAAGATTTGTATATCGTCTGCCTAAATACACATATTACAGTTATATTAGAGCGTATGTACATATAGATATATAGTATTTGGTAATTAGATAGTTATTTATTTCTTTTGTTTGTTTCTTTTAGGATTCTTAGATTGGCTAACGGAGCCATTAAACCCATCAGAACGAATTACACCAAACGACTTGGGTTAATTAGACAACCCCAGACCAGACTCATTCTACCAATTGATGGACGGTCAATTTCGTCCGTCAATAGGTCCACACTTTATTAATTAGATAAAATCTATATTAAACTTATAATATCAAGTTCTTACAAGTGCATAGAATGTATCAGATATAGTTTTATAGTTCAACATCTTAGTAGTCAGATTTTATAGTCATAGTGCTGAAGCTAAGTATTGAGGGTTATATTCCTCCTTTCTTGTTTCCTGTTTTTTTCCGTTTGTGTACTGGAAACTACCAAAAGAGTGCTAAGCTATGTATGTTGCTATTATATAGCATGTTTATCAGTCCTATGACAAAAAGACAGGACAATTGCAAGAAAACTATTTATATTTTTTTTGAATATAAACAGAAGTTTCCTGTAGAAAAATGCATAGAAGTGTTTTAGTATGCTTCATATTATTTCTACTAAAGCATACTAAAACACATATTCCAATTCAGTAATAATTATGAAAATTTGCTTCACAATATTTAAAAGTTATCATTTTTCATAAACTTTTCATATTTTAGGGTTTATACCTTACTTGATTACACAACTTGCACGAGGCACTTTAATCTTATTAACGTTGAAATCTATGTATATTAATAAATCTGGATAGGGTTATTAGTTTATTCTCTCTTTCTTCCAAGATTCCAAATAATTCTTAAAACTAAGTCTAGGTCATTCTTTCAATTTGATACTTTGTTGGATGTAAGTTTGAACTCAATCACAAGAATGATAGCTTATTTCCAACATGCATTTAGAATTCACACTTCTACTTGTTTATACTTTTCATATGGAAATAATTCATGCAAATAAGGTAAATATTAATTTCTATGATCTTAGAGTGAAAAAAAATAGATGAATGTCATTATATATATATATAATTTTTTTTACTAATAATATTTATATTTCTTTTTTATGGATTCATATATATTGTATCTTTGGGTTAGTTTAATTGGTTTAGAGTTAGATGTGAGTTTATCATTCTTATTGTTGGTCATGGGTTTGATTCTCTTGATTCCACTAGGATAATGCCCCATAATAAAAGTCGACGATTTACCCTACTTTCCATCCATAAATCATAGAAAAGTATTCGAAAGATTTTTCACGATTCTCACATTTAATATGAATCTAAATCTACTCTATCTCTCATACACACACAATGTACTCATTCCAATAGAATGATAGGTTCACTTTTAATATTCTATAAACAACACATAAAAAAAATTACAAATACTGTACCACTAAGAATTTGGGAAGGTGTAATTGTAGGATCTCATATAAATCATGAAAAAAATATTTTGTATCTCAATTATGAAGAGCACAACCTTCCTTTTATATATATATATATATATATATATAATTTTAAATATAAATATGTTATAAATTTCATATATATATTATTTTAAGTATAAATTTGTTGTTATAAAATTCTTAGGTTTAATATGCATCTAAACCTTTTTCTCTCTCATTGACATGAAATCTACTCATATCAATACAAAGATAGGTTTACCTTTAAAGTTCCTCTTATGAATAGACAACTTATGAACACATGCCTTGTGATTGAGAATTTGGGAAGGTACAATAGGAGTTTTTCATATAAACCATGAAGAAGATATTTTCCTTAACCACATTAGAGGTCAAGGAGGCATCTTATATAAAGGTTATTCATTTCTGAACATGAAGTAAACTATTTCATTGAACCGTATTAGAAGAAAAATTTAGAAAATTTTCCTTTTTCCCTCAACATTTACCAAACTTTCCCAAATATGTAGTGAATAGTCCATTATAGAATGTGCTTGCGGGTTTCCGTAAGTCAAGAAGGAAGCAGCTCACACCTTGGCCTTCTACAGTGTGTGATCACCTCCACTACTCATCTTGGCCTTCTACAAAGTGCGAGCAGCTCTACAACCTAAGAATTTTTTCTCGACAATTTCTGCACACAATTTTGCATACACTAGACAAAGCTGGTATTTTCTACATGGATATTAATTGGCTCTATAGTCTTGATTAAATCCTATTTAATGGATTCAAACCCTCCATCCAAAAGAATTAACTCTATAAGTCTAAGCAGTAAAAACCCAATTGGAATCTTTGAACATGATATAAAAAATATGAAAATAACTTTTCATAATTTCCAAAATCACATACCTCTTAATTTGAAGCTTGTAGATGATCCTTTACACTGAATTTTTTCTCCAATAATATGTTCCAAAATCTTTCTCTAAGAATTTTATTCAATCCTTCTTTCCTATCAAATTGAGCTTATTAATTGACCACCCTACCATATCTTATGGGTATTTTTCTTCCTCTAAAACATCGAGTTGCAAGGGTTATATGAAGGTGTGCATAAAATAGAAATAAAAGGGTTCTACCCTCTTCACAAATGGATTATGTAGCTCTTAAAATGAGAAATACATATCACCATCATCAATAAAACTAAATCTGATTAGGACTTCAACACAATTAGACCAAACTCTTTACTAATTTCTCCATGAAAATTTTCAGCATAATCACATCCATCCAACATTATCATGCATAAAGTGCGTTTCATGGCCACCCTTCATTTTTTTTATAGTACTTGTGCAAAATGCCACATGCATTTCCAAGCATAATTTTAATTTTTAGACAACTAAATGCCTATTATTCGTCCAACTACTTG
>JZKD02S1607614.1:34923-52828 GCA_000966675.3 Picea glauca | reverse complement strand
CATGCCTACAAACTCTACACCAAACAATTGGAGTCTTCCTTGTGCAAGTGGGAGATTTAGGGAATCACTTTGAACATTGTTAACTAGAACCTATTAGTGATTGGCCAACACCCATAAACATATCTCATGTACTAGCTTCAAGGGGCTAGCAGGGTTATTTTGCATCTCAATTTGCCCCAACACTTTTTCTGAAACTATATCATGTACATAGCACCAACCTCTATCACTTCAATGGTAGCTAGGCTCGAACTTCTAGATCATTTCTTCTCGTTTTTCTCTGGTCATGGGACTTAGATCCTTACTTATAATTCATTCATTAGGTGTCCCCTTACTCACTTTCCCTGGTCAAGAGGGGTATTCCATCTGGAGGCAGGGAAGGCACGACACACATTAGACTCAACTATTCTCCCATGAGAGCCATCCCTTCATGATGAAACTAAGCACGACATGACTACATCTTGCAATGTCCCTGATCCAGAACCCTTTGTAATTGTACATAGGATGGTAAGCCAGTTGGTAACAAGTGTAAATGTAATGAACATTTAGGTTGGTGAGCCATCGACACATGGTTTTGGTGTTGTGTGCATCTGAGTAGTGCACGGAGAAATGTTATAAACACAAGGTGCACACATTTTATGTGTTGCGTGCACGTGGGTTAGTGCACACATTACACTATGTTGCGCACACTTGATTTAGTGCGTGGAAATTAATGTATATGAATTGAGGCCAGAGAGCATGTATGATTATGAGGTGGGTGAGCATGAATGCAGATAGGCCAGTGCACCTATCCATGTAAATATAATCATGATTATTAATATAATATTGCATCGTTGTGCACTGATTGACTTAGAAAAAAAGATATGGGGGGCCTACTCAACTGAAAAATGAAAAAAAAGTGGCGAGTCATAAGTCTTAGAAAATATTTCATAATATTTTTGGGAAAAGTGTAATGTCAGAGATATTATTTTATTCTAAGTTCCCGAAGGTAGGGAACGGGTCACTAAGTGGCTGAAAACTACTTTTGTAAGTGACAAACTTCAAATGGAAGGCATGCGGTATATATTGTTGGCCTTAGCGTATGTTGGGGAGAGGTTATGATTATTATTATTATTTATTGATGTTTCAAGGCTCTCGTGAGCAGAAGGGGGTTGGACCGTATGGAAAATCCAATTATTACCTTATTTTCCAAAGAAGCTTGCAGGGAGTTGGGGAGTTGTAGTCTGAACTATTGTTGAGGAGACGAGTTGATAGACTGTGAGTAGTCTCTCTGGGTGAGAGACTGGTTGTTGTGGAGTGGTTTTCAAACCCATGAACATACTCTCCAGGTGAGAGTATTGTTGAGAGTTATTCCCTAGTGCGTTGAGCACTAGACGTAGGGTCCAAAGACTTCCTGTCTGACATGTTGTTGGTAACCCTAGGAAGGGAAGTGGGGAAGTTGAGTGATTATTTTGTAGAGAAGGGGAACACTTCCTTGGGTGTGACAAGTGTGTGGGGAATGAGGGCTCAGGGATTGTGGGCTAGTTTATGTAGTGGGCACTTGGGTTTGGGAATTTCTGTTGAGTTTCAAACCTTAGCTCTTGCTAGAAACCTTTTTTTCCAGGGTGGAGTTGAGCCCCAACTCGGGGGTGACATGTTGCTAAAAGCTTATGAGAAACAATTTCTATGGATGGGAGGAATGCTTGAGTCAAGGCTGTAGTTGGTTACTTTCATAAGAGATAAGTGTTCTTTTGTGCTTGTCATTTTTACTGTGTCCATATTGACTATGTTTGACATGGGTAAATTCGTGTATGTGTGTTGCATATAAGTATTTGTTGTTATTTGGTTTATTGATTGCTTATGCATACAAGTATGGTGTTTTAGCCTTTAATTATAATTGTGCACGAGTATGGCAGTTAATGGTAACCTTGCCTGTTAACTTTAAAGCATATGATTCTGGTTATGAGTTGTCAAGAAGAGGATTGAGTGTATGAGTGCACAGGATGGTAACTTGTGTGCTTCGAGATATAGGAATCATGTGTGTGTGGGTAAGGAGTTAGACTATGTGCACAGTAATAACAAAAGTGGCGCAAGACTCCCGAGTGGTTATGTGCATAGTTGTACCGTGGGGTCAATATGTTGGTGCAAGCGATTGTAATATTTAATTCCACTGCTTAAGGTTGTACTGAAAAGAGAATGTTGTTTATGTTGTTAGAAGATGTGTGGCATGACTCAAGATTGGGCTAAGCCTGTTACTCCAAATAATATTGCACATAGTGTGTTTAAAGTAGATTATGCACAGTGAGACTTCAGTGTAGCATAGTCCAGTAGCATGTTGGATTGTTATGGTTTGGTTGATTCAGAATGCTAGAAGTTGAGAATTGTGTGGTGTAGTCTAGCCATATATGACTAGGGACGTTACAAAGTGGTATCAGAGCATGTGTAAGGTGGTAACAAGACTCAATGTGAGACTGGGAACGCTACAACACCCACACTTATTATTCAACAAATTATTATAGAGCAAAGGATTAATTGTAGAGCGGGGAGCTTTATTTCAAGATCTTGTAGATCATAGATCCTACTTGTCTCCTATACATAAATGTTAATTTTATTTCCTCACACAAGATCTGCATGGAAAATTAGGTAGAATGATGTAGTGAAATACATATGTCAGAGTCTAGGGAAGATTAAAGAATTCAAATCTTTCTTTTCAAGGTTGGACAAGCCACAACACACTTTTTATAGTAACTATGTTGATTCAACTAATACTATCTTTGTTCTCTATGCATGCATAGACCTGAAAAGCTAGCTATACATGGTGCATCAAGTACTTTTTGGAACGACATTTACTTTTTTTATAATAAAGCATTAATTTGAATATTACAAGTAAAAATGTAGTTTTTAAGCATTTGATTTGTTTTATTGATAGGTTTAATTGATACGTGCTAGTGTGTTGCATTATTGAATTTACATATTATACCCTGTCTTAGGTTATGATGCCTCAATGTTTTCTATGTTGGGTAATCTATTATTTTCTACGTTGGATAATCTATTATGATTTTACTGCATTTCATGCTTGGCCATTTTCTTTTGTTTTTGCTTGCAGAAACCATTAGCTTAATATACAAATGCTGCCAATGGTGCTCCAGTTTGTTCACACTCAATATATTTCAACATCCTTATTTGTTAACATGGATAAATGTTTCAATGAGAAAACATGTACTAATATTTAATGAACAGTTATAGAAAATAAGATATTAGTTGAACCACAATCCTTATTCAAGAAAATATAATAAATCTAGCTAAAAAGGTTCCCAAAACGACTCTACAATGCTTGCAGCTTCAATATATGCATCGTGAATGTTTTCCACAAGCCCGAGGAGAAATATATTTGATATTCTTCTTGCCACCACAATAAACGGACCAGTAGTTGTAGTTAAAAAGGAAACTTTCCAATCTCTTATGAATCACACAGTCAGGCCTCCAAGAAAGGTTGCCATGTTATGGACATAATTAATACTTGGCTCACAATGTCTCCATTATTTCCGTACATATCAACAAAACTCATGTCCTGATTCAACGATATTTGGACATACTTGTACCTAAGACTTGTCTATCTCTCTCCAGTAAGAATCTAGCATGACACCTCTATTTCCCAAGACAAGGAAAGCAAAAATCAGGTCAAGTCCAGACGCACATTCATTCACATATAGAGTCAACCACAACCTTACAATCCCAAACTATAATCATGTTATGAAACATATGAAATTGAATGCATAGTGGGATAGAGTTGAACCGATGTACAGTTGAAAGCACAATCAAAAGAAAATTCTTCAAATTTGCAGCCATTAGAACTTACACAATCAAGCTATTTTCTTAAAGATTTCCCGTTTTACATACTTTACTGCAAAGATTCATAAATAAATATCCAAAATAGACTCCTTTGGAGGATGCCAAAGTTGACATAAGATTTACAAAATGAAAACAAGAATCATACTGTGTCGTTCAAATTTCTATGCCCCATCAGTGCAAAGTCATGTGGATAGATGCATCAACAATTGTCTCCTTACTTTGCAACCTCTCAACAATTTTCAAATCATTTCTTTACAACTACATGTTTCATTTGTTTATAATATTATATTTGTTAATTCGACAAGTATAAGCTACCACCTAGCCTTGTCTTCAAACTCTAAACTTCCCATGTGGTAGAATTATGTACAAGAATCATGTGGTTCCAACCTAGGTCCAACCTATTTCTAGGGAAAAAATAGTCTTACCTAAATCCACTTTTACTAAGGAGGCTAAACATATTGAACTTCTAAATTTGGCAAGAGGTTTTCTATGTCCACTCCAATTCCTAGTTTGGATATGACATTTGGAAATGGAAAATTGTAGTTGGATATGATTTGTGGTTGCATAGTATGACTAATGTGATAATGACATATGCTTGTATGTCTAGAAAAAAATCCAAGCTCATAGAGACCCATATTGTATACTCCTTTTTTTTCACTAAGCTCCCTTCTAGGTTGTGTATGGCTTGCTACCATTATCAATTTGTTTGAAAGGTTTTGGCATGTCATTTCCTCAAAGATAGAACTTCTTATGATTATCAATATTTTCATCTGGTAACCGTTTTCTTACATATACTATTTAATCCATTCAATGAGAGATGGTTTTCCATTTTATACCTATAATGATCATTCAAAAATCGTAAGTAAACAATGTACCTACTACAAGTCCTGGATTTGCTTGTACTGGCAGTGAATAGGTCCTACTTTGATTATTAAGTAGTGAATAGGTCCTACTTTTATTATTAAGTAATAAACTTTTGCAGACTCGTGTGCAATTTTTTGTCTGATAATGTCAAACTCCTATAGCAAATGCAATCTCTTTTTCCCTTGAAAAGAAAATGTATCCACTATGTTGATTTTGTAAAATGAAATAGAGCAATGCAAAGAGAAGTTGAAAGATGTATTTCCATCTCTCCCCTTTTTTTGCAATGAATGAAACCACCCTTTAAAGTAGTTAAGTTAGCCTCAGACCTTGCAATAAAATGACCAAGATTGTGAGCCAAAAGGAGAAGGACCATTACCTTGAATGACTTTTCCCCGGTCCTCTCAACCTCCTTCAAGATCACCTCAAAATATACAAGGGCTATGACTTCGAGCATTGGATACCTTGTTCAAATTTCCTTTGATATGACTTATATCAAAGTCATATTCATTTAAAATCTCAATCATGGATGTTGTCTAGCATTTTAATTGGTTTTGTGTATATATATTGAAGTTCATGGTGACTAGTCTTAAGTTCATTTTTCACCTACTAAGCAATGTCTTCAAATCCTTAATACATGCACTACTCCAATAAGTTTTAAATCATGTATGGCTTGGTTATATTCATATGGCCTAACCTTCCTTGAGGCATAGGAATATACTCTATAATTTTATATTAATACTATGCCTAAGTCTTCCTTTGATGCATCAATGCATACTAGGAAATACCATTTGATGTCTAGTACTTCAAAATTGGGCCGATGCCAACAACTCTTTAAACTTGTTGCATGCTTACTCATATTTATTTGTTCAAAAAAAAATATGATTTTTATTTTATAATTCCATGATGGGGTTAGTAATTTTAGAGAAACCCTCCACACATATTTGATTATACTTGGCCAATCCCATAAAACTATGTACCTTGTGTACGTTAGTAGGCGCTTTCCAATCTATGATGGTCTCTATCTTTGTTGGATTCACCCTCCACACATATTTGATAATACTTGGCCAATCCCATAAAACTATGCACCTCATGTACGTTAGTAAGAGCTCATTAATCTATGATGGTCTTTATCTTTATTGAATCCACACAATCCCATATCCTATAATGATATGTCCTAAATAATGGATTTCTGATGTAGGAGCATCACTCACTCATCAAGCGAGCCAGTGCATGGAGCAGAAAAGATAGCTGGACAGCTCCAGCCCACATTTTGAAATGCTTTGGAAATTGTTGTGTCGCTCTTTAGTGAAGGCATTCATAAAGAAGCACACTTGTATTGTAAAGCGGACCTTGAGCCTTTAAGCTCTCGTCCTTAGTAGATAGGAAGGCATTTAATTTAGTTAATGCTGGTAGATAGGAATTTAATTGTAGATTAGACAGTTTTAGGTTTCAAGAGGGAAAACAGATATAGACACCCTCCTTTGTACATTGTATTATTATCAAACAGGAGCAAGAAGAGTAGCAAAGAACTTGTGGAGAACACCCATGTACAGATTGAATTAATAGAAGAAAGACTTTGATTCAGTTTCATGGTTTGTGTTGTTTCTCTGTGTTAATATTATGCTCATGGATGTTTGCTTTCTGTCATACATTTGCTTTGAATATAATGTGCATGAGATTTCAGAGGGTTAACTGAAGTCTGAGAGAGAAGAGAATAAGTTTCAATTGGTTCTCTGTCTGAGCCAGGAGATTCCTGCATAGAGTGCAGTCGAATTCATCCGCATAGAGTGCATTGATGAGGCTAGACAGTTAAACTCTTATTCTCATTCGCCCAGAAGTTGATTTGGGTTGGTAGAGCCGTGCAAGAGAAGTGCAGGCTGAATTTGAAGTCTCAGTAGCTAGTCTGAGCACAGGAAGACAGGGATTACGGTGGTTTCAAGTGCATAGGATCTGAAGGACTCAACACTTTGGGAGTAGTTGAGAATCAAGTACGAGAAGTGTGTGCGAAGTCTCTGAGGGAGTCAGAGTTGACAAGCTCAGGAGGGATAGTTCCTTCGTGAATACTGTGGGAACATACCCAGGAGAGGCTCGAACAGGACAGAGATTTGGAGCGGAAGAAACCCTCAAGGAGGAGAATCGGTGGCTAGGGTTCGCAGGATAGATTCGCGAAATCCCGCCGACCGTCAGATCTGGGAGAAGTGGCGAGGTATTTAACCCTTAGGCGCAGGAAGAACCAAGAGCCATCGGGATTCGGCATATCGGGTTTCCCGGAGGCAAGAGTTTTACGTCTGTAGAAATCGCGATTAGAGATTTCCCAATTTAATAGGAGTCGTCAATCGCCAGGGGACAGGTGGCACGAGATCTCGGGAAGTCGGGATTCGACATTCGGGGTTTTACAGTGCAAAGGAATTGCAACCGGCAAAATCGTGATCGCGCGATTCCCGATCACACAAAGAGAGGAGGTGACATGGCAAGGGAACTAGTGCACGTGCATATCAGAGTTCGGGGTTCAGGGATTTGTGAAGGCAGTGAAACACGACATCACATATGCCGATTTCCCGATAGGGAAATCCCCAACAGGCACGGAGAGCATTGACTTTTTGGACCCATCGGACTTCGGGGTTTTGGTTAGCACGAGAACCGTGTCCACAGGTTTCGCGATATCGCGAAACTCAATTTCCCGAGAATATTGTCGGGAGGTCAATAGAGTATCCTGTGGGTGACAAAAGATCCTGATACGGGATTGGAAGGGCACTGTAGCTCTTAGGGCCTGAGAGGAAGAAGGTCCTGGTGGGAGCGGTTGGACTGCGAGGGTCACGGGTGCACCAAGAGTGGTATCAGAGCGGGAATATCTTTGCTTTCTGTAGCAGAGAAGAGGATTACACCATGCTGCCAAGAAGAGAAAGGCAGTCACCTGGTCCGGAGGACAGGGATGCGCGAAGAAGAGGTAGACCAGCAGGAAATCCAGAAATGGAGCGCCAAATGAGAGATCTCCGAGCAAGACTCGAGGAGATGGAGACAGCAAAAAGACGCGGAGCTGGTGCTGGGGATCTTAGCGATTCCGAGGTTGAAGAAGAAGCTGGACATGCAGAAGAAGTCACAGCAGAGGACGCGTCAACCGAGCGGTTGATTAAATCCATCGCTTGGATGAGCTCCAAGACGAAGATGGATATTCCAGTGTATGAAGGGAGCCTGGATGCAGAAGAGTTGTTGGACTGGATCAGAGCCCTTGACACCTACTTCGATTATGAGGAGATCGAAGAGGACAAGAAAGTCAGACATGCTGTCACCCGGTTGAAGGGGCATGCAGCATTATGGTGGAACGAGCTACAGGCAGATAGACGTTCCAAAGGAAAACAGAAGATTAAGAGCTGGGACAGGATGATCGCTAAGATGAAAGCAAAGTTCATCCCCCGAGACTATCAAATCACTCTGTTCAGGCGGATGCAGAACCTGAGACAGAAGTTGATGACGGTGAAGGAGTACACCGAAGAGTTTTACAAGCTCAATATCAGAGCAGGTCATTGGGAGAACGATGATGAGAAAGTGGCGAGATACCTGAATGGTCTGAGATATGACCTTCAGGATGAATTAAGCATGGCGACTATTAGAACTGTTGAGGATGCTTACCAGATGGATTTGAAAGCCGAGGAGAAGCTGAGTCGTAAGCAGGGATAGCGAGGGCGAGGCAGAAGTCAGCCCAGAGGCAAGGAAGTTGCCCAAGATAAATATCAGAAGCCCAAGGAGGAATGGCAGAAGCCTCAGGGTAAGATTGAAAGAGGTGGAACCTCACAGCGAGGACCACAAGCTTAACAGAGGATGCAGCATACCGAGCAGGGTGGTGGTTATGCCGACGCAAACACATTTCCTCATACCAGAGGTCGAGGTAGGGGAAGAGGTGGAGTGATCACATGTTTTACATGTGGAAAGAATGGGCACAAGTCATTTGAGTGTCCAGAGAAAAAAAAATTCGGAGGAGAAGCTCACATCACTGAAGCACAGAGGTGTGATGTCGAGAATGAAGATGCAGACAGCGGAAGATCGCTTGGGATGCATAAAATTCTCTTAACACCTGAGAAGGAGGTGGAGAACACAGCTCAGAGGAGCAGACTGTTCAGGACTACGTGCAAAACCAAGGGATGGAAATGCAAGGTCATAGTGGACAGCGGAAGCACAGATAATCTTGTTTCAACCGAGATGGTGGAAAAGCTGGAGCTGGAGACAACTGATCACCCGAGTCCATACAAGGTTTCATGGCTGCAGAAGGGACATCAGGTGAGTGTCACTAAACAATGTTTAGTTGATTTCAAAATGGGTGAATATAAGGATAAGGTCCTATGTGATGTCATTCCCATGGATGTCTGTCATGTATTGCTAGGTAGACCATGGCAGTATGATAGAAATGTGGTTCATGATGGGAGGATGAACACCTACACTTTGGAGAAGGATGGGATGACACACAAATTGCTTCCGATAAAGGATAAGGAGGTGAAGCCGAAAGTAAGCAGCACCATACTTCTCATCAGTGGGAAGGAACTTCTCACAGAGATGGAGAAGAAAGAAGATCCACAATTCTTTGTGGTCAGGAAACCGAGAATTGTCCTGACTAGTACAAGAGTGGACGATCTACCAGACGAGATTCAGGAACTATTGGGAGAGTTTGCTGACATCATCGTGGACAAACTACCTCGTCCGTTGCCACCGATGAGGAGTGTGAGTCATCACATCGATCTCATACCTGGAGCCAGTTTTCCGAATAAGGTTGCGTACAGGTTGACGCCACAGGAAAATGAGGAGGTCAAAAGGCAGGTACAGGATCTGCTAGACAAAGGACTGGTCAGAGAGAGCCTTAGTCCATGTGTCGTTCCAACGGTACTAAGTCCAAAGAAGGATGGAGGCTGGAGAATGTGTACAGACTCCAGAGCGATAAACAAGATTACCATCAGGTATAGATTTCCACTGCCGAGAATGGATGATCTGATGGATTGCCTGAGTGGGGCAAATTATTTTTCAAAGATTGATTTGAAGAGAGGATATCACCAGATTTGCATGAGGGAAGGTGATGAATGGAAGACAACATTCAAGACAAACGAAGGTTTGTACGAATGGTTGGTCATGCCGTTTGGGTTGACAAACGCGCCGAGCACATTCATGAGGCTGATGAATGAAGTCTTGCGGGAATTCATTGGGAAGTTTGTAGTCATATATCTGGACGACATACTGATATTCAGTAAAACCAAGGCTGAACATCTAAAACATTTGGCCGTTGTAATGAGAAGACTGCAGCAGGAGAAGTTGTTGGTCAACATGAAGAAGTGTTCCTTCATGAAGACAGAGCTCATTTACTTGGGTTTTCTTATATCAGCGAATGAATTGAAGATGGATCCGAATAAGGTGGAAGTGATAAAGAATTGGCCATCACCGAGAAACGTTTTTGAGGTGAGGAGTTTCCATGGAATGGCTAGTTTCTACAGGAAGTTCATTAGAAATTTCAGTGGAATTAGCGCAGCAATGATGGACACCGTGAAAAAACAACATAAAGTTTTTCACTGGACAACAGAGGCTGAGAAGAGCTTCAATCTGTTGAAGCGGAGGATAACAGAGCGACCGGTGTTGGTGTTGTCGGATTTCAAGAAGACATTTCAAGTGAAATGTGATGCAAGCGGATATGTCGTAGGAGGGGTCTTAAGTCAGGAGGACAGGCCAGTGGCATATTTCAGCGAGAAGCTGGATGAAGCAAATCTGAAATACTCCACATATGATAAAGAATTTTATGCCATCATACAGGCATTGAAGAAGTGGAGGCATTACTTGATACCCAAGGAATTTGTATTGTACAGTGACAATCATGCATTGCAGTTTGTGAGTCAACAGGAGAATTTGAATCAGAAACATGCAAAATGGGTAGAGTACATGCAGAATTTCACATTTGTGATCAAACACATTTCAGGGACTGCTAACAAAGTAGTTGATGCTTTGAGCAGCAAATGTTTATTGCTGCAGGAGTTCAGAGTCAAAACATTGGGTTTTGAAAATCTGAAAGACATGTATGCAGGTGATGCAGACTTCGGAGAAGCATATGAAGCAGCTGAGAATCCCATTCTCAGGGATCGGATATCGTGGATAGATTTCATTATCCAGGAAGGATTGTTGTTCAGAGGCAATCAACTGTGCATTCTGAATTGCTCCATGAGGGAGAATTTGGTGAAGCAAAAACATAGTGGAGGATTAGCAAATCATTTCGGACATGACAAAACATTCGCGAAGCTAAGCGAATCGTATTTTTGGCCGGGCATGCGAACGGATGTCAAGCGGTTTGTTGACAGATGCAGGATTTGTCAACATTCGAAGGGCCGGAAGCAAAATGCAGGGTTTTATCAGCCATTGCCCATACCCGAGAGTCCATGGGAGGCAATCAGCATGGATTTTGTGTTAGGTTTGTCGAGGACACAGAGAGGGGTTGATTCCATCTTTGTGGTGGTAGACAGGTTTTTGAAGATGGCACATTTTATTCCGTGTCAGAAGACCAACGATGCAACCCACATCGCAAACTTGTTTTTCAAAGAAGTTGTTAGACTACATGTATTGCCGAGAAGCATAGTCCCGGACAGGGATACCAAATTCATAGGTCATTTCCGGAGGACGCTATGGAAGAAGCTAGGGTCTAACTTAGCGTTTAGTTCAGCTTACCATCTGCATATAGACGGACAGACCGAGGTGGTCAAAAGAAGTCTTGGATACTTGCTGAGAAGCTTGGTGACGGAGCACCATAGCAGCTGGGATAACATACTGCCACAGGCAGAATTTGCATACAATGATTCTGTGAATCGGAGTACAGGCAAAAGTCCATTTCAGATTGTGTATGGAACACAACCGAGAGGAGTTTCCGAACTCAGGGAGTCAGAACAGGGTGTGACTAGCAGCGCGAGTGCAGAAGAATTCGTTGAGGCAATGGAAGAACTTCACACGAAGGTGAAGCAGCGACTGCAGAAATCAAATTAGGAGTATAAGCGCAGAGCAGATCAGCATCGGAGACAACTTCAGTTCGAAGTTGGCGATCTTGTTATGGCACATTTGAGGAAGGAGAGGTTCCCAAGGGGAACATATAACAAGCTCAAAATGAAGAAAATTGGGTCATGCAAAATCCTGAAGAAATTCGGGCAGAACGCTTATGAGATTGAGTTGCCGGATGGCATCGGAATATCTCCGATATTTAATGTTTCGGATTTATACCCATACAGGGCTGGAGAAGTAGAAACTAGAACTGAGGAGCCATTGGTCTAGTGGCAGAAGCAATTACTAGTTGCAGAGAAACTGCAGATGGAGTGCATACTGGACAAGCGAGTGGGAAAGAAGACCAGGCGGAAGCAATATTTTGAGTACCTTGTAAAATGGAAAAATCACCCAGTCAAGGATGCTAGCTGGGAAAATGAAGCAGTCATACAGAAACATGGACAGACCGTGCAGGAGCTCATGGACAGGAGCCCATGAAGATTTAAAAGCCGAGGAGTATGATGCAGGAGCATCGCTCACTCATCAAGCGAGCCAGCGCATGGAGCAGAAAAGACAGCTGGACAGCACCAGCCCACATTTTGAAATGCTTTGGAAATTGTTGCGCCGCTCTTTAGTGAAGGCATTCATAAAGAAGCGCACTTGTATTGTAAAGGGGACCTTGAGCCTTTAAGCTCTCGTCCTTAGTAGATAGGAAGGCATTTAATTTAGTTAATGCTGGTAGATAGGAATTTAATTGTAGATTAGACAGTTTTAGGTTTCAAGAGGGAAAACAGATATAGACACCCTCCTTTGTACATTGTATTATTATCAAACAGGAGCAAGAAGAGTAGCAAAGAACTTGTGGAGAACACCCATGTACAGATTGAATTAATAGAAGAAAGACTTTGATTCAGTTTCATGGTTTGTGTTGTTTCTCTGTGTTAATATTATGCTCATGGATGTTTGCTTTCTGTCATACATTTGCTTTGAATATGTTGTGCATGAGATTTTAGAGGGTTGACTGAAGTCTGAGAGAGAAGAGAATAAGTTTCAATTGGTTCTCTGTCTGAGCCAGGAGATTCCTGCATAGAGTGCAGTCGAATTCATCCGCATAGAGTGCGTTGATGAGGCTAGATAGTTAAACTCTTATTCTCATTCGCCCAGAAGTTGATTTTGGTTGGTAGAGCCGTGCAGGAAAAGTGCAAGTTGAATTTGAAGTCTCAGTAGCTAGTCTGAGCACAGGAAGACAGGGATTACGGTGGCTGCAAGTGCACAGGATCTAAAGGACTCAACACTTTGGGAGTAGTTGAGAATCGAGTACGATAAGTGTGTACGAAGTCTCTGAGGGAGTCAGAGTTGACAAGCTCAGGAGGGATAGTTCCTTCGTGAATACTGTGGGAACAGACCCAGGAGAGGCTCGAACAGGACGGAGATTTGGAGCGGAAGAAACCCTCAAGGAGGAGAAGCGGTGGCCAGGGTTCGCAGGATAGATTCGTGAAATCCCGTCGACCGTTAGATCTGGGAGAAGTGGCGAGGGATTTAACCCTTAGGCGCAGGAAGAACCAAGAGCCATCGGGATTCGGCATATCGGGTTTCCCGGAGGCAAGAGTTTTACGTCTGTAGAAATCGCGATTAGCGATTTCTCGATTTAATAGGAGCCGTCGATCGCCAGGGGACAGGTGGCACGAGATCCCGGGAAGTCGGGATTCGGCATTCGGGGTTTTACAGTGCAAAGGAATTGCAACCGGCAAAATCGCGATCGCGCGATTCCCGATCGCACGGAGAGAGGAGGTGACGTGGCAAGGGAACTAGTGCACGTGCATATCGGAGTTTGGGGTTCGGGGATTTGTGAAGGCAGTGAAACACGACATCACATATGCCGATTTCCCGATAGGGAAATCCCCGACAGGAACGGAGAGCATTGACTTTTTGGACCCATCGGACTTCGGGGTTTTGGTTAGCACGAGAACCGTGTCCACAGGTTTCGCGATATCGCGAAACCCGATTTCCCGAGAAGATTGTCGGGAGGTCAATAGAGTATCCTGTGGGTGACAAAAGATCCTGATACAGGATCAGAAGGGCACTGTAGCTCTTCGGGCCTGAGAGGAAGAAAGTCCTAGTGGGAGCGGTTGGACTGCGAGGGTCACGGCTGCACCAATCTCAAATTGAAATAATGACCACTTAGAGATGTTGTCATACAACTTATTCTCTCTATGACATTGTAAAACTAACCTCAAAAGTTCCTCATGAATATATAAGAATATCATTAAAGAACACTTGTACAAACTTATCAAAATATTTTCAAAACTCTCCATTCATTAAGCTCATAAATATTGCTAGGGAAGCTCTAGTGTTTGTGAATATATAAGAATATAATTAAAGAACACATGTACAAACTTATCAAGATATTTTCAAAACACTCCATTCATTAAACTCATAAATATTGCTAGGGCATTAGTTAACCCAAAGGGCACCACCATGAATTGAAAATGTCTTAATCACATCTTAAACATGGTTTTAGGAATCTCCTCCTCCTTGACCTCAATTGATGGTATCTAAATCACATATCAATGTTCAAATATATTGTATCCCCTTTAATGACCAAAGATGTAATTCCCCCGAGACGAGCTGAGGTCTATTATGTGTGGAAGACTCGTAAAATTACAATTTCTGATAACTAATTGATTTCCTGTAGCTTCCAGCTGCGAATTACAACCATATTTATCTATTGTTTGTTACCCTTAATCAAATGTATCTACAATATTTTTAAACAACATGAGTGCAGCTAAATAACTCAACATATCAACATATAAATTATTATTAAACACATAGTACAACAATTTAACTCATAAATACAAGATAGAAAATAGATAAAACACTTATCTTTTAACAATAGTTGTGGAACTAGTTGCTTGGAACAAATGTTCCACCCAACCATAGACTTATTGTTCCAATATCAATAGAAAGTCACCCTGAGTTGGGGCTAGTAATTGAAAAAAGAGGGTGTTATCTCATTGTCCACTCACAACTCAAAAAACCCACAACCCACTGGTATTCTCCTACAACTATCTCGATTTTCCACCAGCTCTCTTCCTCTCGACCTACCCAACCCAAGGAATGTACCCCTTAATTGATCTTAGTCCCTCAGGCATCCCATTCATTTATCAGGGTCTCTCTAGCATAGATAACCAAGAATCTCTCTTTTAGGAAACTTAAGGGAACTCACTGCTAGGAAAACTACCAACAAAAATAACAACAACCCCTTGTTGTTATAGTACAACTCACACAAGATTTCACTCTTCATGCCAGACAACTTGACTCTTCAGTATTTAGCTCCAAATATGCCCCAGATATGCTCTAGCATGATCTAGAATTCACCCTTCATGGATGCTCCACCTCCAAGCTCTCTTTTCTCCTATGTACTTTTTGTTCATGCAAAAAAATTGACTATCTAAAATTGTTGTAGCCTCCCATATGCATTTCCTCTCCTTTGACTACCTTTCTTGACTCACACACTTCCCTAAGATGATTGTACTCAGCCCCCATTCTCCCAATAACTATGGGATGTCACTTCTCACACCCACCCTCTTACATGCACTCAATGATTGTCTTTAGGAACACTAAATCAGGAACTAGAGTTTAATACATAGTGGCAATAAAATTCACGAATGTGGGTGGAATTAATAGACACAGGCAATTCCCCCTTGGACCCCTCTTAGACATTTTCTTATACCCTCCCCTCCATTATGTATTAATTCATCACCCATTTCTATCCATGTCCCCTTAGCAACTAGCATCACATTTTATTATTAAAAATTCAGAAATACATTTCGCATATACATCGATTTGTTCATAGACACACACTATATCTACATTAAACATTAA
Source organism: Picea glauca (assembly GCA_000966675.3). NCBI lineage: Eukaryota > Viridiplantae > Streptophyta > Pinopsida > Pinales > Pinaceae > Picea > Picea glauca. Next base: position 37,258 of record JZKD02S1607614.1, on the reverse strand, counting down.
TTAAACTGGGGATTATAGTGGGGATGTTAAAAAAAAGATCATCAATTCAAGGTAATGGATATTAGTTCCGAATAGTAAATTTGTTCAATTGTCTATAATCAATATAAAGCCTCCATGTTCTATCATTCTTTCTTACAAAAATAATCAGTGCTCCCTAAAGTGATGTACCATGTTGAATCAATCCTAATTTTAAAAGCTCATGGAGCTACATCTATAACTCCTGTAATTCTAAAGTAGGCATGTGATAAGGAGTCTTGGAGATAGACCATGTTCTTGGTTTGAAAGTATATTGAAAAACTCTAATAAAATATGATTCTATATCTATTGGATCATCCTTCTTGTTCATATTGCATACATTTGACAACTTTTTCTAAGACTTTGTTTTAGTTGTAAGACTAAAATGAATCTCAGAGATACTATTCTCTTGGTCCCCACTAAGGTTCACCTTTGTCCTAAATCATATGTAAAATTAAGCATCTTACTTTTACAATCTAGTGCTTCTTTATGGGCTTCTAACCAATCCATACCAACAATGATATCATATGATCTCAAAGCAGTAGTATATAAAGATACATAGGTAATGCATATCCCAAGATCAAGTTCATAATCCTTTACCAATTGTTATAATCCTTATTTGGTATGTGAATCCATATCAATTAAATTAAAATTAACTTTTATACTTTCCATCAAACCACATCTCGACAATTCATTTGGAGAAATAAAACTTTTAGTAGCTCTTGGATTAATTGGTAAAGAAAAAGTAATTCCCTTAAGTTTACTTGTGGTCTCTAACACTGTAGACTAATGTTATTCTTGGTGTTTGTTGACCATCACATGAATCCTCTATGCCTTGCCTATATATCCTATTGTTGTTTGACTATGCTCCTATTCAACTCCCCTGCACCCATGTGGACAATCCCTCTAGAAATGGGGCTCTCCACATTTGCAACACCCCCTCTTAGGAGGTTGTCCTTATATCTTTGTCTAAGTAAAGTGGATGCACTACTTTACTATGTCTATTGAGGGTGTGCACCACCCTGCTGCATATGAGGTCTAAATAGTGGCCCCTACTTCCCTACCTATTACTTCTCTATGCCACACAGATGTTTTATATCCAAGTGATTCTAAATAAATCTACCTAGGCCCTCCAACAACAAGAGGTATAGGTAGTCTTAACTAACCTCCACTCAAAGTCTCATTGTCTACAATTACTACACTATGTATATCCTCATGTAATGAGTGGGGCATCAACATACAAATTCTCACCTTAATGGAAGGGTTCAATTCATATACAATTTCTTTTACACATAAATCTTTTGTGTTCAAATGAGGGGCATACCTGAATAGTTCCATAATGAGTTAAACTCATTTAATTGTTTTTAGGAACTCCTATGAGAGTTTACGTTCTTAGAATCATTTCTCAAATATTTCCCAAGTCACATCATAAATATCTATCCCGAGTTGAGGCATCAAGGTCATCCACCATAGTAATGCAATTCCTTTGATATTAGTAGTATAAACCTATAATGAAAAGCACATGGACACAACCTCCAATCGTTCTTCAATAAGCTCTCCATTAGTAGCACCCTAAAACGAAAGTAATTTTACCCTTTCTAATTCTCTATATAGGTTACCTCCAATTTGAGTTGTTGATCCTTCTCTTGGTACTTAATTTCTAATGGTTTCTCCATTTAGTTGGTTTTGTGATGCATCAATCATTCTTTGGAACAATTGTATCATGGTTCTAACCTTATTGGCATGTATACTATCCCAATCCCCATCCCTATAAGAATACAGTTGAAATGTAGGTTGGGCTTGAGGTTGTGCATAACTACCTCTTGGTTCCCTACCTCTACTTGTTTCTCCCCTTTGGTCCATCACAATTCATTTGTGTGTGTTTGTGTGCACATGCATGAACACAAGAATTGAAAATTTCTAATTAGTTCAAAGATAATTATAATAAATAACTTCACCATATAATACCCCTTCATACACTAAAATAACTTTAAAACATTACCAAAATAAAGCTTTGATTTTTTTTTTTAAATGTAACATGTAAATTTTTAAAATTCACTAATGCAAAGTACAAGCAAGATCATAGATTTAGCAACATTGTACCCAACAGATTCCAAGTCAAGGTTCACACTTTCTTAATGAGATAAAATAAAGATTGAACTTATAATGTCAAGTTCTTATACAAGTGCATAGAATGCCTACAAATAGGTATTGCTTCATATTATTTCTACACAAGCATACTAGAAACACATTTCAATTAAGTAACAAGTGTTGCATGGAAGTGTAGTCCCTGCAGGGTTGAATTGGGAATAAATGTACA
>JZKD02S1607614.1:8684-20679 GCA_000966675.3 Picea glauca | reverse complement strand
ATTAATTAAACATTAAAAATAAAACAATATTAAAATATATAAAACAAAGTATAAAATATATAAATAAAAAATAATTAAAACAAAAATTATAAAACATATAATAAACAATAAAAAAACATATATAAAACATTAAATTAAAACACAAATAAAAACAAATAATAATATAAAACGTAATAAAACATATCATATAAAAAACCAAAACATATTTTAAATAAAACTAATAAACAAAAGCGTAAAACATATAAAACATAAATAATTGAAACAAAAAGTAAAAACAAAACTAAAAATTAAAACATTTACCCTAAGTTTTCTATGCACTCCATGTGCATATCGGACCCCCCCCTCACGTCACATCAGCTCAAGGGGGGTTCGATATAAGTTGTTTCCTGATACCACTCACGCACACATGGCAGCTCCACAAGTAACCAGACCCCCCCCCGAAAACCACTTACCACCTTGGGGGGTCTGGAATACCACCTTTCCCCAAAAAAACCACTTTCGCAATGTTTTTGACCAGTCTATTTCCAAAGGCAATTCCGGGAAAACAGAGACATATTTTAAAAAACAAGAGAGGTTTTTATTCATCATGGGTTGAAGAACAAAATGGTATTCCATATTTTTCACAGGTGCCATGAGCAGGGAGAATCGAAGCCATCTTCAAGCCCCATTTTTTCAGTTTTTCATTTTCCTGTTTCAGTCCTAATTTTGCGGGAGTTGTTTTGGAGAACTGGAGATGAATTTGAAAAACCTGAAAGAGGTTGTGTCCATAACATTCTCATATAAAATAACCTCCTTCAGTTTTTTCCCAGGTATCAGCATTGAAGATAAACATATGTCTGATCATACCCCTATTTTCAACAGATTCAGCTAAATTCGCAGTTCCATATTTTTTGGGATTTACTTGCTATTTTCAGCCAGGAGGATCAAATTCAATCTCCTGAGCCTAAGGATTGTAATTTTTATTTATATCCATGTTTTTAATAGAGTAGGGGTTTTTTAACACGACCGGAAAAGGAGCATTCATTGTTGTAATCAGCTCACAGAGCCATATTCCATAAAACAATATTACAGTTACAAGATTCATGTGTCATTATGTTGGTGAAGTTTTCCTCTATGTAATTATGTTTTCCCTATTTTTCATATGTATTTATTTCCCTATTGTTTTAAAGAGATTCAAGCTCAAGATTTGTTTAAATACACTTTGTTCCCAGTTTAAAGCAATATCAATGTTTTATGCCTGAAGGTCATTCCCAGGATTCTTAACTGCCCTGTTATGATCCGATTCCATCCCTTTTTCTTCTTAAACATTTACCAAACTTTAAAGGATCCAACACAGTGCTTATCTTTCCTTGTAAGATCCCTTGTAGACCTTGCTTTGATTGGATTAAATCTCTTTGACCCCATTGCCCAATGGCCTTTTTCTCCTTCTCCAACCAAACCATTTAAAAACCAAATACCAATCTATCATAGCTAGCCTAATATCTATTCAAACAAATCTATATCAAATAGAGAGATCCCTCTCTGAGTCTTAGAGGGATATATCCAAGACTCGAAGTGGTTTTGATGTTTCCTTTGTGACTGCCTTCACAGCCTTGGGCAAATTATAGAGTGATAACACAGGTGTTTCTGGAAAAAATAATTGCCAAGGCCAATTGTAAGTAAATGTGCTAAAAAAAACTATTAGGGTCAAACCCTCTTAGGCTTTCAGAATATCTTAGGTTCAAGTTGTTGAAATGGGCTGCAAATTCATCAATTTTGTTGACGTTCCTCAACACGAAGTCCCTGACTTTCCAAGGCAGAGGAACAAACTAATTTTTTCTCTTCTCATGGAATAGATGCAACCAGTATTTGTATTTCCTTGCTATTTCTGTAAGAAACATTATGCCTGTAATGTGACATGGAAGGAGAGCAGGTTTTTCCTTGGAGCCAAAAATATTTATCACACTGTAATTATCCATTTGTTCAAGTGGCCCCTTCCTGTCCAAAAACTTGGTTTCCTGGTCAGATATGTGGGGAGAATCTTCTCCTAACAATAAAACTTTGAAAAAATATACAAAGTCATTAAAAAACCTCATAAAAACAGTGGGAGACCTTGTGCTTCCATGAGGCCTGGTACCAGAAGGTTACTGGGTCGAATTCTCAGTTTACCTTCTTGGTCAAAGATAGTTTTTGAAACTGACAGCATTGCGCTATCGTAAAAACCAAGTAGGATGACATATAAAATTTCTTATCATGGGAAATTAGCTTCCCCCAATAAAAAATGGCTTGTTCCTTGACTACAAAATACAAAATATAAAGAACCATGTGGGAAATAGTTTTTGTGGATTCCTGTCCTATTATTCTTGTAAACAGCCAAGCAATTCCCGGAATCGATTTTTAAATGAACTAACCTGCAAGTTTGTGATATCTTCAGGAACTTCCATGGAGTCTTCCAGGAACTCAGACAAGAGGTCCAACCCATTATTATGATTTCTTAGGAACTGCTTGGAGTCTTCTCCTCTGAATGTCAATGTTGGCTCCAACAATCTCAACATCTGGTGGAAGACCTGAGGTAACAAAGAAACAAAAGTGTGGTCCCGCAGTGGAATAATTCTTTGTCCTGAAATATATTTATCGGCACACCAAGAAACCAAATCCTTACAATGAAAAACTTCAGGGACACGGCCTTCACGAGCAATCCTAGAGGTCCAAATTATTTCGTTCTAGGTGGAAGGGGATGAATAGTAAGAATATTCCCTGGACCACTGGAAGTTTTGGTCCTTGTGCCCAAAGATGTTCACTGTATCTCCACAAAACGGTTGTCAAGATGGTGCCATAAGTTTATGAGAACGCCTGTTTGATCCAGACGATGCTTGAAATGAATAGTTGGAGGGGATAATATAACTCTCCACAAATGTTGGTTCAATGTGTGTGAATGGGAAATATCCTCGAGCCTTTCGCTCATTAATGACAATCTCTATGGGTGTTGCATGATGAGTTGTTAGCAGTAAATCTTACCCATTGCATGCTTAGAAGTGTGAAGGTGGTGAGTATGACAATGAGAAATTAAGGATTGAAAGTTTCGTGAACGTGCCAACCCGACGACGTGCGAACGACATTCCATGATGTTTGAAATTAACACTCGGAAGGGATAATATAACCCTCTGAAAATATTGGTTTAATGCGTATTAATGGGATATCTCCTCGAGCCTTTCGCTCATCAATGAAAATATATACGGTTCATGCATGATGAGTTGTTAGCATTAAAGCTTACTAATTGCATATTTAGAAATAAGACCTTCTATATATGTGTGTGTGTGTGTGTGTGTGTGTGTTTATAAACAATCTTTTATTATAAACAAGTGTGAAGGTGACGCGGACAAGGAAGAGAAAGTAAGGAATGACCAAGTATGAAAAGTGGTCTGACAGGATTCAAAATAGGGTTACAGAGGATACTCAAGAGAGGTGAGTGTCCGACGGTCAAATTGTATGTCTCAGAATTTTTGACTGCAAAATGTGTAAAATGGAAGAGGGCATGATGGGGCAGTTCAGCGGTCGGTTTGTATATTTGCAAAATTCCAAGAAAGTGGCTAAGTATGGATAGGGAGATGGTCGGTCAGACTCATTTTCGGAATTAAGGATTGAATATTTCGTGAACGGGCCAACTCGATGACGCGCGAACGACATTCCACGATGTTTGAAATTAACACTTGGAAGGGATAATATAACCCTCCAAAAATCTTGGCTTAATGCATCTTAATGGGATATCACCTCAAATATTGGTTTAGCATTAAAGATTGCTAATTCAATACTTAGAAATAAGACCTTATATATACATACACACACACAGATATATATATATATATATATATATATATATATAGGTGTGTGTGTGTGTGTGTGTGTGTGTGTGTGTGTTTATAAACAATCTTTTTTATTATAAATAAGACTCTTTTATATATACATAAGTATGAAAAGCAGTCAGACGGGCTTGAAAGTAGGGTTGAAAGGGATATAGAGGAGAGGTAAGCCCCCGACGGTCAAATTATATGTCTTTATAATATATATGTGTGTGTGTGTGTGTGTGTGTGTGTTTATAAACATTTTTTTATTATAAACAAGTGCGAAGGTGACGGGGACGGGGAAGAGCAAGTAAGGAATGGCCAAGTATGAAAAGCGGTCAAACAGGTTTCAAAATAGGGTTACAGGGGATTCTCAAGAGAGGTGAGGGCCCGATGGTCAAATTGTATGTCTCGGAAATTTTGACTGCAAAAGGCGTAAAAGGGAAGAGTGCATGATGGGGCAATCCAATGACCGGTTTGTATATTTGCGGAATTTTGAGTGTTGTTTGCAAGTCATGGAACAATGGAAGGAAATCTTGAGCCTTCCTTTTCGGGAACCTGTAATAGAAAAAGTGGCTAAGTATGGAATAGGGAAACGGTTGGTCGAACTCATTTTCGCTAATATATTGAAATTTTTAATAGATATCCCATTACTTGGGAAGATCTTTTCTGCGTGTCTATCGCGGAATTCCATGTGCTATTTGCAGGTCGCAGAACAATGCAAGGGAAATCTTGAACCTGCCTGTCTGGGAACCCGCAAGAGAAAAATTCGGTAAGTATGGAATAGGGAAATGGTCGGTGGAATTAGTTTTCGCTAATATATTGATATTCATAATAGATATCCCATTACCTGGCAAGATATTTTCTGCATGTTTCTGGACAAGTTGTGTAGGGACAATTATTATGACGTTCTCCTCGAGGCATGGTGAGTTGTCAGCATTAAACCTTAGTTATTGCAAACTTGGAAAAAAGTACAAAGGCAGAGGGCACAGGAAACAACGATTAGGAATTGGATATTTCGTGAACTCACCAACTCGGTGATCTGTGAAAGAGATTTGAAGAAATGGCGAAGTATGGAAAGCAGACGAACGAGCTTCAAAATGGGGTGACAATAGTTCCACGGGAGACGTGAGGACCCGACGGTAAAATTGTAGGTCTCATAACTTTTGAGTGCAAACTGTGTAACATGGAAGAGGGTATGATGTGAGAGTCTGGTTGTAAATTTTTATATCGCGGAAGTTAGGGTAATGTTTGCAGGTCACAAAACAATGGAAGTACAATCTAGAGCCCGCCTACCCAGGAATCCATGGTCGGAGAAGTGGCTAGATATGGAATGGGGAAGTGGTCGGACAGAGTCACGATATAAAAACACGAGTGAAAATGTGAGCACAGGAGTCCGCCAAACCGCGCAGCTAGACATTTTCAGAAAAACGACTAAGTAACAAGAAAGAGAAACTACAGGGGAAAGAGAAACAAGAATTTGGTTAAGTATAGAAGAGGAAAAAGAAGGGCTAATATATTCAAATCTGTAATAGATATCCCATTTCTTGGCAAGATCTTTTATGGATGTTTATGGAGAAGTTGTATACTTATTGCATATACTTGGAAAGAAGTGTGAAGGTGGCGGGCACAGGAAACAACGACTAGGAATTGGAAATTGTTTGAACCCGCCAACCCGACGATCTGTGAAAGAGATTCCAAGAAATGGCCAAGTGTGGAAAGTGGTCGGATGGTCTTCAAAATAGGGTGACAAGGGTTCCCGAGGAGATGTGAGGCCCCGATGATCAAATTGTATGTATCAGAACTTTTGAGTACAAATTGTGTAACATAGAAGAGGGGCTGATGTGGGAGTCTGGAAGTCAATTTGTATATCGCGGAAGTCGGGGGGTTGTTTGCAGTTCAAGGAACATTGGAAGTGCAGTCCGCTTGTCCGGGAACCCACAAGAGAAAAATTCGGTAAGTATGGAATAGGGAAATGATCGGTGGGACTCGTTTCACTAATATATTGATAATTGTAATAGATATCCCATTACCTGGCAAGATATTTTCTGCATGTTTCTAGACAAGTTGTGTAGGGACAATTAGTATGACTATCTCCTCGATGCATGGTGAGTTGTTAGCATTAAACCTTAGTTATTTCATACTTGGAAAGAAGTGCAAAGGTGGCGGGCACAGAAAACATCGATTAGGAATTGGAGGTGCGAAAGAGATTCCAGAAATGGCGAAGTATGGAAAGAGGATGCACGGGCTTCAAAATGGGGTGACAATAGTTCCTTGGGAGACGCAAGGACACGAAGGTCAAATTACAGGTCTCAGAACTTTTGAGTGAAAACTATGAATCACAGAAGAGCGTATGATGTGGGAGTCTGGTAGTAAATTTGTATATCATGGAGGTCCGGGTGTTGTTTGCAGGTCACAGAACAATGGAAGTGCAATCTAGAGCTCGCCTACCCGGGAATCCACGATCTGAAAAGTGGCTAGGCATGGAATGGGAAGCGATCGGTCAGAGTCGTGATATAAAAGCACGAGTGCAAATGTGAACTTGTGAGTCCTCCAACCCGCGCAGTTAGACATTTTCAAAAAAAAACGACTAAGTAACCAGAAAGAGAAAGTAGATGGGAAAAAAAAAGAGAATTTGGTTAAGTATAGAAGAGGGAAAAGAAGGGCCAATATATTCAAATATGTAATAGATATTCCATTTCCTGGCAAGATATTTTATGTATGTTTCTGGAGAAGTTGTATACTTATTGCATATACTTAGAAAGAAGTCTGAAGGTGGTGGGCATAGGAAACAACGACTATAAATTGGAAATTTCTTGAACCCGCCAACCCGACGATCCACGAAAGAGATTCCAAGAAATGGCCAAGTGTGGAAAGCAGTCGAACGGGCTTCAAAATAGGGTGAAAAGGGTTCCCAAGGAGACGTGAGGCCCCGACGGTCAAATTGTATGTATTAGAAAACTTCAGTGCAAAATGTGTAACACGGAAGAGGGGATGATGTGGGAGTCCGGAAGTAAATTTGCATATCGCAAAAGTCAGAGTGTTGTTTGCAGGTCACGGAACAATGGAAGCGCAATTTAGAGACCGCTTAGACAATAACCCGCGATCAAAAAATTGTCTAGGTATGGAAAGGGGAAGCGCTCGGTCGGAATCGCGATATAAAATCATGAATAAAAATGTGAACCCGTGAATTCACCAACCCACACAGTAAGACATTTTCAGAAAAAATGACTAAGTAACCAGAAAGATAAACTACAAGGGAAAAAGAAAGGGGAATTTGGTTAAGTATAGAAGAGGGAAAAGAAGGGGATAAAAGAGCAGGAAAATAGAAAAGCGGAGGGAAATTTTCGTAAGCGGGAATTGGTCTCAAACAAGCCCCATTGTTGTAAAACCATCATTTTCTAGTCCAATATTTTATTCACTTACTCATTTTCTATTGTGCTTGTACCATTAAAAATGGTGTGAGCAAATGCTTTCTTGAAGATTAGTTTTTATTGCAACTTGTGGGAGTAATTGTGTTCTTGATACATTCTTCCATGACTTTGTCATATTAACTTAAGTATTAAACTTCTTGCATGATGGGTTATTGCATTAAAGATTAATAATTTCATGTCTAGAAAAAACAATGACGATATTGAATTTGAATATTGTAGTTGATTTCATAGTCTCATTTACTACAACCACCATAGATCAGTTTTTTTTTTTTTTTTTTTTTTTTTTAGCCACCAAAAAATTTGGTTATTTTTTTATTAAAGTAAAAAGTTCTCAAATAGAGGCCAGGGAATGGACAACTAATAAATTTTTCCCTTTCGGAGTAAAGAAATCAAGGAAGCGAAAGGGAAATAAGAAATCTTTTGCTTAGCAAGGATGAGATGAAAACAAAATTTCTAAGGTGGGGCCCCGACTGCCGCATTGTGATTTGGTCTTTCTATGTTCTATCTGCATTAAGAATAGAATTGAATGTTGGTTTGAAACTGTCTGAAATTCATTTTTGTTTCCATAAAAGCCTGATGGGATCGACATAATGCGTTGTCATATAATTGTTAAATGCTCCATATTATATCAAATTACTTGGGCCAATACAATATTCAAGAACTACGAGACTATCGAACCATGCCAATGAGAAGAGGTGTTAAATTCAACAAAGAAGCAAAAACCAAGATTCCAAGGAAAAAATTTTAATAGTAAATCCATTAAAATAAAAAATATTGGGCAGTGTATATCTATCCATAGAAATTGGACAGAGTTCTTTACACCAAAACATTGAACATATTTTTCATAAACACAGGTACAGGATCTGCAACATGCAGGAGCCATCGAGATGCTCTTCAACATGCATAAAAAACTCATTACCATGATTTTTTAAGGAAATCCTTGCAGTCTTCTCCTCGAAAGGACAATGTTCGCTGCCTCAATCTCAATATCTTGCGGAAGACTTGAGGCGACAAAGAAACATGAGAGTGGTTCCGTAGTGGAATAAATCTTTGGCTTGAAGTAGGTGAACAACACTCCCGCTTCTGACGTCGGCATCGCTCCAATGTTGCACCCCAACAAGAAATAAACCCATAATTTTTCAAACGCAATGAGGACATAAGAACCCATCCTCGCGGTAAAATTGGTAGTTCTCGCAAGATTCTCATGAGGAAGAAGACGAAAAACATTGCAAGGCAAGCGAAAGAGCCCAAAACTGAAAGTTAGGACACACCAAGAGACCACCTCCTCACAGTGGAAGACTTCATGGACACAGGTTGCACGAGCAATTCCAAAGGCCCAAATTAGTCCATTCTGGGCGAAAGGAGACGAGTAATAGGAATATTGAATATTTTTAATGACAAAATAATAAATATCTCATTCACACATTTTGTCAAACACTCGACTAACCTAAGATTTTAGTATTTTAATAATGCCTTTAAAACAGAAAGCAACAGAAAGATAAAACACTTAAGTCAAGTAAATCACTGACCCATACTCTGATAAGGCAATAAATAGACAAGTGATTTTTGGTGCAATGACCAGGGCAAAAACCCCATCGTGGGGAAAACCCTAGAGAGATTATTTCTATTATTCAAGAGAAAATCTGAAATTTCCTACAACCCATAACTTTATTAATTCCAATTGTAAATCAAAAATGCAAATGAACTTATCTCAGCAATCTGATTTCTTTCTAGAAATTTGAGCCAACAAGCTTCAACTACCCACACGTGCCAACCAAATAGCATCCCGATTTCTGGGAAATCGTGTCACTGTACAGATAAAAAAAACCGCAATAAATGCACAAAATCTCCCTCGAAAAGCATGCCAACAAGTACAGTATGGATTGTACAGAATTATTTCTTGGAAATCATGCCTTCCTCTTGTTGTACGGACTGTCTTCTCATTGTACAGACTGTCCTTCCTTCTGTTGTACGGACTTTTATAATTTCACTACCTTGGGAACCGTGCACTCTAATTAAATTTCAAAACTGTGTTCTTAAACTCTCCAGAAATCTAATCTCTCTCTCCTTTGTCTTTACTGTGTGTTCTTCTCACATTCCTAAGCATGTATATGTACTCTTCTCTTTTCCCAAGAAACCCTAACTTACATAACCAACTTCAATCTAGTGGCTATCATAAGTATAATCTAAGGGCTCATATTTAATGCTCCTCATTAATTACAAAATAATTAATAAATGCTCATTAAATACTTTTGGGTCCCACAACTTAAAATCACTTTAAGTTATAAAGTACATTCACTTTATAAAATCACTTTATTTAAAAAGTCACTTTACAAATAAAACATATCTAGGAAATATGACTTTTATGTCCCCCCCATGACAAAACACAAAAACATGAATGAGGACATCCCTTGTTACATTTCAATACTCCCTCTTAACGAGGGAGGTCCTCCTGACATTTCCACTTCCAGGACCATTCTCGAACTCCAATCTATCTACAGTGGTTGCTCCCTTTGAACCTGAATGCTACATCTGAACTGGTCTGGTGGAACTGTGTCTTCTACTAATGCTTAGAGAAATCCTATCTCGTCTTTGAGAATTTTGTCTGGCTTAACTCATACAAGTTTATCTTTCTGCTAGTACTAGATCCCTGAACTGAGGACTAACATTCGGGTGCACCTTCAGTCCTTTGAGCTTCTTGCTCTCCCTCTGAGTCAGATATCCAACCTAACTAACATCTCACATGCTGGCCAAGCACTGTGTATACTCTGCCTCTCCGTTCTCCAATCAAAACTGTCCTGATGGGAACCTCACCTATTACATGAATATGAACATAACCACGTTAAAAAGTGATTACATATCCAGCATCCTCCAGAGCCGAGACTGAGAGTAGATTAACTCTCAGCCCTGGTACAAACAACACCTCTATGAGTCCCATTCATGACATGACCAGGACCAATCTCAGATATGAACAGAAATGAGTCCAACATTCCTGTCATATGACTAGTGGCTCCACTATCCACTATTCAAGTCCTGTCAAACTCAAAGCTATTGTTTTTTCCACTAGAAACAATGGAAACAAGAGAAAACTCTTTCTCAAACTTCTCACTAAAGTCATTTACCTCTGTAGAGGCTGCTACCCGTTTCTCCTTCTCCTTCTCCTTTGTCCCCTTCTTGTTGGGACACTATGCTACATAGTGGCCATATTCATTGCATGCAAAGCAACGAACTTTGCTGATGTCAATCCTAGAACCCTTCTTACCTTTTCCCTTGCCCTTTGACAAAAGAGAAAAGTTATCTTCAGTAGCTCCCTCTCTTCCCTTCTCTCCATTCACCTGGATCTCCTCCTGAGTGAAATCATCCCAAAGTATGCTCCAATCTGGAAGTTTTTCATGTCCCACAATGCATTTCACAAAGACCTCCCAATCCTTTGTAAAACCTCTCAAGGTTATCCTCATAAGCTCTAAATCTGAGATGACTTCCCCCATAGCTACTAGTTCATCCTTAACTTGTGCCAACCGGGTAAGATATGGAACCACACTCTCACCCATGGTCATCTTGATTGAATGCAGTTTATCTTTGAGTGCCATCTTACAATTTTCATTTTTAGCCTCGTATAGGTTTTTCAATGCCTCCCACATTTCTTTGGCTGTCTTCTTTTTAGTCAGGTGTGGGATGAGTGGATCCCTTACTCCATCCAAAATGAGTCTTTGGGATTTGGCCTCTTTGACTTCATGTATATCAAAGGCAATAGGATCGTTGGAGGGAGGAACTATCACAGTAGTGACAAGAGCCCACAGTTTATTTTCTTTAAAAATAGTTGTCATTCTAAGTTTCCATTGCAAATAGTTAGAAATGTCATCTAATCGGTCTTCAAGGCTGATGGAAGCCATATTCAAGCAACTATTACCCTTTTGTCTTTTCCCAACTCTGAAATCAAATTCTACACAATGCACTTCTTACAGAGTCCTTGCTCAGATACCATGAAGATTTTTAATGACAAAATAATAAATATCTCATCCACACATTTCGTTAAACACTTGACTAACCTGAGATTTTAGTCTTTTAATAATGTCTTTAAAACAGAAAGCAACGGAAAGCTAAAACACGTAAGTTAAGTAAATCACTGACCCATACTCTGATAAGGAAATAAATAGACAAGTGATGTTTGGTTCAATGACCAGGGAAAAAACCCCACCGTGGGGAAAACCCTAGAGAGATTATTTATGTTATTCAAGAGCAGATCTAAAATTTCTTACAACCCAGAAATTTATTAATTCCAACTGTAAATCAAAAATGCAAATGAACTTATCTCAACAATCTGATTTCTTTCTAGAAATTTGTGCTAGCAAGCTTCAACTGCCCACATGTGCCAACCAAACAACAGCCTGATTTTTGGGAAATTGTGTCACTGTACAGATAAAAATAATAGCAATAAATGCACAAAATCTACCTTGAAAAGTGTGCCATCAAGTACAGTACAGAATGTACATACTTCTTTCTTGGAAACTGTGCCTCCCTCTTGCTGTATGGGTTCTCTTCTCACTGTATGGATTGTCCTTCCTTCTGTTGTATGGATTGTTGTAATTGCACTGCCTTGGGAACCGTGCACTCTAATTAACTTTGAAAACTGTGCTCTTAAACTCTCCAGAAATATGATCTCTCTCTCCTTTGTCTTTACTATGTGTTCTTCTCACATTCCTAAGCATGTATATGTACTCTTCTCTTTTCCCAAGAAAC
>JZKD02S1607603.1:155546-173410 GCA_000966675.3 Picea glauca | reverse complement strand
CAACTTGTTTAGAGTCACACCTCTAATCTTATATTCATCATATATCTCCATTGCTTATAATACAATATATAAAGGATATTGTGACATCCAAACCCCTAATCAATTGAACCTAATTTGTCAATAACCCTAATTCCTTAACCAAAATTATAAAACCATGTGTCGAAAAACTGCCAAAAAACAGACGCAAAAAATGCCATTTTTTTTTCGGGGGCGTTGCCCCCCTATGACCCCCCGCATGCAAAGAATATAACACATACCTAAGATAAAATGTGTCATCTAAAACCAATACAATAAGTATTCTTGCTCCAATGACATCTCTGCGACAACGATGCAAAAAATGGCAGTGTTTCTATATGTCTTCCATTTTCACCAACAACTCTTGTACTTTTAATCTTATCAACCAAGGTTTCCTATGTACTTATGGGATTTCATGCAATATATGTGCAAGATACAAATTCTTAAAATGCATTAGTTTTTCTAATATGCTTCTACAAAAAATGAAATCACATCACCACACTTCATTAATCCAAATCCCAGTCACTCTTGACAATGATCCATATACTTGAACACTTGATCATGTTGATTGGAACCCTACTGTCAGTAGGAAATATCCTTTCATGAGTTAGGTAATCCATTTTTTTATAGATCACAACTCCCATTGTTGGAAACTTTGATAAAAAAAATCTAAAAATTGAAAATGTCATTGCAAAAAATTAAAACACACTTGCATAAACCATTAATTAATAAAAGGGAATTAATTGTAAAGGAAATAAAGATGCATAAATAAATAAACACATTCAAAAAATGAAATATTACCAAACTTTACAATTCTATGCTCTAATAGAGTGAGTTCTTCCTCCCAGAACAGGGAACTAAATTTAAACTACAACAACATAACTTAAATCAAATCACACACCACCAAGAACATATGAAAATTACAATTTGTATTGGAGTAAGATCTCATCGAATTTTTATTTTATGCCATGATAGTTTGGACAATGTTCTCTAAGGTTCCTCCCCTTGGAATGGAGATTAAACTCTCTTTTATACATGAACTTGTTTGAAATAGAAATAACAAATATATAAATATAGATCCACTTGAGGATAGGATATTCTCAAGTGGTTACAACAAATATTTAAATGCAGATCCACTTGAGAATATTCTCAAGTGGTTACAACAATAATCTAAATATAGATCCACTTGAGAATATAATATTCTCAAGTGGTTACAACAACTCATAAATGGTTCCAAGATTCATGCTAACTCCCAACAAATATTGGAATGCTATTAATTGTCAAATTCGAAATAAGTCATGTGGGTTATAATAACTTGCTCAAAATATGTTCTAAATAGTTATTAATGGTGTTGGGCTCCCTATATCCATGGTATATACATGGGAAATATTTAAATATATAATAAAAATGGATATGCACACATGGACACATAGAAATATGCCTTCCAACAATTAAAACCATGAAATATCTGTTTCGTTGTTTTCCCCAAGTGGCTACATGATTGGTGGTGGTTGATTCCCTCCTCCATTGCATGCTAAATTCGAAACACATGGATCTACAAATGCTCTGTATGACTAACTCAAATTGTCTTCAACCTTGTATCTTGTGGACCCATTCCTATAATAACTTGTTCACACATGATCCATTACTTCAAAAGTGATGTTGATGTTGTTGTTGATGATGATGATTAATGTCTAATGATACCAATTGGTCTATAATAACTTAAGAAGGTAATAGATTACTCTGATTTATTTAAAATTGTATTTCTATGCTAAAAAAACATTGAGTGAAGTGTTCCTAGATCACCATAGTTTTGATCACTTGGGAGGTTAGGAAGGTCTGTATTGTGGAAAATATTTTTAAATTGGGATCTAATATGGGTATATGTGGGGAAATATAAGAGGAAGTTGTTTTCATCTTCTACCCACTTAGTGTCAGATGACATATTCTTTCATCCCACGGTGTTTTGGGAGTTGTCCAACGCCCAATTTCACTATGTAGCTTGTGAGAGTTTGTTATTATTTTAGCAATGTTAATCATAATTCAATGAAATAATAAAAAATGTAATATAAAATACTTTGATACTAGATCCTGCATATGATCATAAAAATGGGCTAATATAAGGTTACGGGTAAACTAAAATATTGGATTAAAAATAAAGAAAAGAGGATGTCAAAAGATGACAATTTCATGACTCATCACAAGTACTATCTGATGTGGTACTACATGAAGGGGTACCAATAGGTGTTACAAGGGTTTTAAACAATGTGATTATTGGGTAAAGGAGTGGAACCTATAATGAAACAAAGAGAGAATTTTGCAAATAATCGAAGAGGGAAAATGTTTTGAAGACAAAAGGTGGTGTCTAAAGACACCATTAAAACACTTAAGAAAAGTGCAATATGATCAAAGAATCACAATGCATATTGGATCTTGATATATCCATATGATATCAACTCAATTTATTGATGATAATGACCCAAAGGGTAATCTATTTATAGCCTCAAGATCTAATCAACTTCCATGAAATCAAGAAGATCTTGTCCACATATAATCGTCGATTGTTAGAGTTGACTTTGCCAAATCTATGCAGTTGAGTCAACTTGACAAGGGTGCTCGAACCAACCATCCATGTGTCCAACTTGTAGTCAATTTTTGGGCTGGTCGATCCACCGCCCGACTATGTCAAGTCGAATATCAATAAGAAAAATAAGAATGTCGACTAATTTTCAATAGAGTGTAGCATCGATTGTGGGTGTTTGACAAGTTTTGGTGAGATTTACTCCAGACTAAAATGGAGTAGCACAAGTCTTCTACATTTTCCTAACTTTTAATTCTTATTCCCTCTTTCCTTAGAGTTTCATTATATCTTGATTCCCTTAAATTGTTTAGTATTTTATTTAGTCCCTTATTTAGACTTAGAATTTGGATTAGACTCTTGTTTAGATTTATTAGCTTATAATTTAATGATTAATTAACCATTATGTTCTACAAGGTATCAACATTTTTATTATGTTTTCTAGGCCATCTATATTTTTATTGACTCACAATTTAATTACGCGATGTTCCCTTCAAGACACACCTCCATTCTCCAAGGTTGCCACTCGCCTTTGACTAGTCTTGGAAGTTTGTCTGGCACTTGGAGTCAACACTCCACTTGGTCGACCTTGTGAGAGACTAAGGGATTCTAGGGAATAAGAATTCCTCCTTATTGTGTGCCCCTTAGATTTCCTCTTGAGTGACTGTCTTAGTCTTCCCTCACGACATCGTGGACCTCTCAAACTAAGTAATCATTAACCTATGGTTTAGGTCACGACGGGTCACAACGAGATTGCTAGTAGGATGTGACAGTGACTCTGCCACACCTCCCCTTGAAATTATTGTTTTTTGTGCATGACTCCTTTACTCCTTATGTGAGTCGAATTAGAAAGCATCATCAAGTTTGCATCCATTAACAAAAACAGTGTCAATAATCCATATACATAAATCATATTGAAGTCAATCATATATCACATGTGCGTAAAATGGAATACTCAAACAAAAATGCAATCCACTCCCTGAATCAATCTGGAGTCCAAGGAAGTCCATTGATGCCATCAACATCCATAACGTGTCATGTGTCTTGCACACTCAGGAGAACTCATCAATAATATTTGTTAATACATATACATCTAAAAGTAACATATAAATCACAATACATCACCATCATCATATATAACTCATAATCAAAACAGAATCATAATGTACCATAACTAGATCACTTGCACACAATTTTCCTCAAAGAATAAGTCAATATAAGTTTGATCAGTAGAACATGATGTTACACTTTTTCACGTCTAGTCCACTTATGATCGGATTCTCTTCTTTTATGCACGTTCGAGACCGGTTCACTACAATAATTTTGAAGATATGCAAGAGGGGATTCCATTCCATCTTCAATCATTAGTTTCCATGTTGGTCTTAAGCTTGAATAGTGATCGATTGATTCAATATTTCAGTCAATATCATTGGTCGTTCGGAAGGAATGCATCTTTGGTCGATTCAACTTTTGACCAGACCGTGTGTTCGACCAACACTGCTTGGTTGATCCTATTGCAATTGAATATTCTGTGACTTCCCATACTGAACAAAGTGTTTTAGACCGACGTGAATGCATTCAGTGAAAGTATTAGTCAACCATCTTTTATGCTTACCTCACATGTGTACATAAACAAATTTAATCTTCTCTCCATACATTCTGATCGATTGCACTTTCTTGGACATATTGGCAAAAACATCGACCAGATAAAGCTATTTAAAATATATTTCATCGACTTTTATTTTTGGAACAATATTATTAGTGGGGATTTTATACATGTTTCTTTTCTTCTCTGGATTATTTTCAACAGAGTGGTGGATGACTCTTTTTCTCTGCGTTCATATGCATCATCTCATGGTATCATTCTAGTCAGTTACAAAAGTAGACTCACTTCATTTCTAGTCAATTATTTCTCATAAATTATACATATCACACTTTATTTCTAGTCAACTACCAACATTATATCGACTCGACTCCTTCAAAAAATACTTTTACAAAGGCATACATGGATGGAGACTTCATCATGAAGAAAAACACCATCATAATAATGGATGAAATAATACAATAAGAATGAACACTCAACTCAACATTTCTCATTACCAAAGCATGAATTTATACAATGAGATAAAATGTTACGGGAAATCATCTTCTCCTACAATATCTCAACAATCTCTCAACAATCTCTCCAATATTCTCTCCATGAATCCCTCAAATATGTTTTCTAACCTTAATTATACTTGCTAGACACAACAAATAATAATAATACAAAAACAATTATATCTAGAATATGATAAATGAATCATTATTCCAACATTTCTCCCCCATAATGATCATTTGGAAATATTCCAAGATCATCTCTGAATTTGCATAACGTTTCCTTTAATAGTGC
The DNA here is from genome assembly GCA_000966675.3 of Picea glauca. Classification (NCBI taxonomy): domain Eukaryota; kingdom Viridiplantae; phylum Streptophyta; class Pinopsida; order Pinales; family Pinaceae; genus Picea; species Picea glauca. The sequence goes on along the minus strand of JZKD02S1607603.1, from coordinate 168,428 downwards.
TTTGGTGAAAATATCAGCTACCTATTCTTTTGTTCTGCAATAACTGATCTCAACCACACCTTGTTGAACCAAATCTCGAACAAAGTGATATTGAATATCAATATGCTTAGTATTCTTATGAAACACTATATTTTTGGTCATTTGAGTAGAACTTTGATTATCACATATCAACTAAATAGGTTGTTCTTATTGCTCATGAAGATCCTCCAAAATTCTTCTCAACCAAACTACTTCACATGATGTTGTTGCTACTAATTTATACTATGCTTCTGTTGTGAATAGAGAAACTGTAGTTTTATTTTTAGTGCTCCAAGCAACTGTTGTTGAACCCATGCTGAAAGAATATCCTGAAGTTGATTTCATGTCATCCATGCAAACTGCCCAATATGAATCTGTATAATCAATAAGACTAAAATATTTTGTATATTTGTATATCAAACCATAACCAATTGTACCACGCAAGTATCTCAAAATCCTCTTAGCTACTTTCCAATGTATTTCCTCGAGGTTTGACATGAATCTAGATACCATACTGACTGCAAAAGATATATTCGATCGAGTTGTAGTTAAGTAGATAAAACTTCCAACCAATTGATGATACAAAGTAATATCAACTGATTTGGAGTCATCATGTCCGTATAAATTCAACCCAACTTCCAAAGGAGTTGTTTCTAGCTTGAAACTCATCATTTTGAACTTCTTCAAAATATCCAAAGTATACTTGCCTTGTGACATAAAAATGCCATCTTATTTTTTCCAAACTTCAATTCCCAAGAAATAATGTAACTCTCCAAGATCTCTCATTTCAAACTCAGCAATCATGTGTGACTTGAACTTTTGAAATAACTCAGCATTGTTCCCTGTGTAGATAAAATCATCGGCATAAAGTGAAACAATATGAATATCCTAACCTGACTGAAGAAATATAAAGATTGGGTTCAGATACACTTTTGATTAAGCCATGATCCTGGAAGTATTTATCAATTCTTGAATACCAAGCCCTTGGTGCATGTTTAAGACCATATAAAGCCTTCTTCAACCTGTAAATTTTATCTTCTTTACCTGGAACTTCAAAACCTTCAGGCTACTCTACATAAATTTATTCATCCACATAACCATTTAAGAAAGTTGACTTAACATCCATTTGAAAAATTGTCCACTTATACTGAGCAACTAATGCAAGAACCATCCTGATTGTATCCATCTTTTCCACTGGGAAAAATGTCTCAGTATAGTCAATGCCTTCTCTCTATGCATAACCTTTTGCAACTAAACAAGCCTCATACTTATCAATTGTGTCATTTGATTTATACTTATTTTTATAAACCCATTTAGTACCAATCACCTCTTTACCTTTTGGTAAGTTCACCAAATCCCATGTATCATTTCTCACCAAGGCATTCAACTCTTCTTCCATAGCTTCATTCCATTCTTTCTTTCTTGATGCTTTTGCATAAGTTTGTGGTTCATCCATCTTCATTACCTGTGTCATAAGTACATAATTCACAAGATTACTTTGAGATCTGGTAATCCTTATTTCAAAATTTATGTCTAACATATTGTTTTCTGAATGACTTCTTTCAAACCACTTAGGTTTGTTCTTAACTTCATATTCCTTTACTGACTTGGAATGTGATTCACCATCAATAGTAATTGTATCTTCTTTTAATTTCAACTATACAAGTTCTGACTGATAAATTCCTTGCTCATCAAATACAACATCTCTGCTTATTATTACTTTCTTTTCTTGAGGATTAAACAACTTATAACTTCTTGTTTCAATACTGTAACCAATGAAAATGCACTTCACACTTTTATCATTCAATTTTCTTCTCTTTTCCTTCGTAACATGTGCATATGCAATGCAACCAAAAAATTTCATATGTGCAACACTTGGTTTATGTCTTGACCATGCTTCTTCGGGATTCAAATTCAACATTGCCTTTGTAGGAAATCTATTAAGAATGTATACTAATGTGTGTACTACTTCAGCCCAAAATTCATTACCAAGTGACTTAGCCTTTAACATGCTCCTAGCCATCTCAGCTACGGTTTTGTTTTTCCTCTCCGCCACTCCATTATGTTGAGGAAAGTAGAAATTGGTAAACTATCGCTTTATACCATTCTTCCTGCAATAATTCAAGAATTCATTTGACCTGTATTCTCACCCATTGTCTGTTCTTAGGGTGAGAATCTTGAAACCACTTTTCTTTTCAACCAATGCCTTGAACTCAAGAAAATGAGAAAACACTTCAGATTTCTCCTGCAAAATATACACCCAAGTCTTCCTTAAAAATCATCAATGAAAGTGAGAAAATAACGATCCTTTCCAAAAGGCATTGTTTCCATTGGACCACACAAATCTGAATGCACCAACGCTAGATGTTTACTATCCTTCCAAGTTCTATTTGAGAAACTTTCCCTATGTTGTTTCCCAAAAATACATCCTTCACACACTTCATCATCATTCTTGATATAAGGAATACCATTCACCATATTATGCTTTCGAAGCAACACCAAACTATGAAAATTCAAATGTCTCATTCTTAAATGCCAAATCTTGTTGTTCATCTCTTTTGTTGCATTCAAACTTTGTGAATTACTTGAATAAAAAAAAATCTTGAAAATTCTATCTTCAATGATTTATCATTTTGTCACAACTGCATTATGATTCAACTTATCCATGATTAAACATTCCTTGTTATCAAACACTAACTTATAGTTCTGCTCCATCATTTGTCCTACATAAAGTAGGTTATTTTTCAATGTTGGTGTCAATAATGTGTCATCAACAAACTTGGTGTCAACAATGTGTCATCAACAAATTTCTTCTTTCCATGCAATGATGGAATTGCAACTATGTCTTTCCCTTTAACTTCTAAAACTTTATCATCACCAAATACAACTTTACCATAATAGTTGTCATTAATTTTAGTAAACAACTCCTCTTGAGATGCCATATGAGTTGAACATCTCGAATCAATATACCATGCTTCACTTTCTTCATTATGTGACGTGAAACTTGATATAAATAACTTCTCATTCCTGGTTTCTTCTACAACTGTATTAGCACCTTTGTTTTCAATATCTCTCATTTTTGCATAAAAATTTCTTTCAAGATGACCATATTTATGACAATAATGGCATTGTCGACCTTTTTGTTCTTGAGATCCATCTCTTCCTCTTCCTCTTCCATGAAAATCGTCTCTGCTTCGTCCTCTTAATTGACTTGAACTTCCTCTAAACGGACTTGGACTTCTTCGTCTTCCTCTAAATGGATTTCCTTGATAATTATGTGATTGTTGTGGATTTCTAGTATGACTCTGACTTTGATATTGACTTCTACCTCTTCCTCTTCCTCTTCCTCTATGCCTTGTAGAAAGCATGCTCCACTTCTCCAGTTGGTTGATTTTCTTCAACAATAAGCAAAAAACCACTTAATTCATCATTCTTCATTGTATTTAAATCTTTAGAAACCATAATACTAGTACTAGTGGTGACCATCTCAAACTTGGGCAAAACGCTTCTTAAAATTTTTTCAATTAGTTTCCTTTCTGGAACACACCTAATCATGAATAGATTCATTTCTTTACATGTTGGCATTTTCAAAATTTCCCCTTAGTGTCCACACCTTCATATGTATTCTTTAAAATATCACAAACTTGCTTAGATGATTCTGCAACATTAATTCTTGTAAATATAGATTCTTCAATTACGCTCCCTATAAGTGAAAGTGTAAGTAAAAGTGTTTCATTATCTTTCTTAATCAGCAAAAAACATACTATATCCATATATTACAAGTTCCGATAAATCTTTAATGATGAATATAGATTGCATGCATTTACTCCAATATAAATAATTTGTGCCAACAAGTTTATATGCAACACAATATTGCTTATTGCCATAAAAAATAAATAAAAATGAGAAAGAAAAAATACTCAAGAGAAAAATAAAGTGTCCCACTTCGACGGACAAGACTAAAACCAATATCCCAAAAAGAGACCCAACTACCACCGAATAAATGAGCTTGAAAAATACAAAGAAGGAGCCCAATATGTGCTCAATTACAATCAAACTTTCTTTAAATAAAAGAAAGAGCAATCCCTCGTACAAAGTAAAATTTTCAATCTTTGAATGGACCCTCTTACAAATTTGAGCCCAAATATTTCAATAAATATAAGAGATTTAAGATAATCTCTTTACACCTTATTCTCTCATAACCATTCTTTGAATAAATCTACCAGCAATAAGATACATCAAATGAAGTCTGCATCAATTGGACCATTTTAAAAATTTACCATATGCTCTATTCGCCTCTTCTAATACTCATATCCAGTCGCACGCTCCACTCTCTCACATGCACCGACAATTAATCATGTTCCACGCACCAGCAATTAATCAAGAATTCCTTATCAGCAGCAGCTCCACGCACGCTTCGGCTCCATGCATGTAGACACACGATCCATGCAAGACTCCACGATGAGGTAAATGCTCCACGCACCAGTTCCAGCTCCACGCACCAGCTCCAGCTCCATGTGCAGGTCACAAATAAACTTTGAATTGGCCGAAATCAGAAATTAGAGGAAGCCCACAAAGCATTTTTTTTTTCCGTGGAAACCCTCGACTTCCTCTTTGCTCGTCTTCCTCAACGTCGAGCTTTTCTCAGTACGAATCGATGTGTATCTCCCTAGCTTATAGACTCAGACACAGATTTGCAGGAACGCATTTTCTCTAGTTGCAACAATCTGACCATGCTTTCCTTCAACCTATCCTATCGTTCCTTAGCTCTGACTCATTCTGCTTAACCAGACTCTAGCTCTGATACCAAATGAAGAAAAACACCATCCTAATAATGGAGAAAATAATATAATAATAATGAACACTCAGTTCAATCTTTCTCAGTACCAAAGCATGAATTTATATAATGAGAGAAGATTTTACGATAAATCATCTTCTCCTAAAATCTCTCGACAATCTTATCTGGACAATCTGAATCTCTTTAATAATATCTCCATGAATCTCTCAAATATATTTTTTAACCTTAATTATATTTTCTAAACATAACAAATAACAATAATACCAAAAACAATTATATCTANAAAGGAGTGGAACCTATAATGAAACAAAGAGAGAATTTTGCAAATAATCGAAGAGGGAAAATGTTTTGAAGACAAAAGGTGGTGTCTAAAGACACCATTAAAACACTTAAGAAAAGTGCAATATGATCAAAGAATCACAATGCATATTGGATCTTGATATATCCATATGATATCAACTCAATTTATTGATGATAATGACCCAAAGGGTAATCTATTTATAGCCTCAAGATCTAATCAACTTCCATGAAATCAAGAAGATCTTGTCCACATATAATCGTCGATTGTTAGAGTTGACTTTGCCAAATCTATGCAGTTGAGTCAACTTGACAAGGGTGCTCGAACCAACCATCCATGTGTCCAACTTGTAGTCAATTTTTGGGCTGGTCGATCCACCGCCCGACTATGTCAAGTCGAATATCAATAAGAAAAATAAGAATGTCGACTAATTTTCAATAGAGTGTAGCATCGATTGTGGGTGTTTGACAAGTTTTGGTGAGATTTACTCCAGACTAAAATGGAGTAGCACAAGTCTTCTACATTTTCCTAACTTTTAATTCTTATTCCCTCTTTCCTTAGAGTTTCATTATATCTTGATTCCCTTAAATTGTTTAGTATTTTATTTAGTCCCTTATTTAGACTTAGAATTTGGATTAGACTCTTGTTTAGATTTATTAGCTTATAATTTAATGATTAATTAACCATTATGTTCTACAAGGTATCAACATTTTTATTATGTTTTCTAGGCCATCTATATTTTTATTGACTCACAATTTAATTACGCGATGTTCCCTTCAAGACACACCTCCATTCTCCAAGGTTGCCACTCGCCTTTGACTAGTCTTGGAAGTTTGTCTGGCACTTGGAGTCAACACTCCACTTGGTCGACCTTGTGAGAGACTAAGGGATTCTAGGGAATAAGAATTCCTCCTTATTGTGTGCCCCTTAGATTTCCTCTTGAGTGACTGTCTTAGTCTTCCCTCACGACATCGTGGACCTCTCAAACTAAGTAATCATTAACCTATGGTTTAGGTCACGACGGGTCACAACGAGATTGCTAGTAGGATGTGACAGTGACTCTGCCACACCTCCCCTTGAAATTATTGTTTTTTGTGCATGACTCCTTTACTCCTTATGTGAGTCGAATTAGAAAGCATCATCAAGTTTGCATCCATTAACAAAAACAGTGTCAATAATCCATATACATAAATCATATTGAAGTCAATCATATATCACATGTGCGTAAAATGGAATACTCAAACAAAAATGCAATCCACTCCCTGAATCAATCTGGAGTCCAAGGAAGTCCATTGATGCCATCAACATCCATAACGTGTCATGTGTCTTGCACACTCAGGAGAACTCATCAATAATATTTGTTAATACATATACATCTAAAAGTAACATATAAATCACAATACATCACCATCATCATATATAACTCATAATCAAAACAGAATCATAATGTACCATAACTAGATCACTTGCACACAATTTTCCTCAAAGAATAAGTCAATATAAGTTTGATCAGTAGAACATGATGTTACACTTTTTCACGTCTAGTCCACTTATGATCGGATTCTCTTCTTTTATGCACGTTCGAGACCGGTTCACTACAATAATTTTGAAGATATGCAAGAGGGGATTCCATTCCATCTTCAATCATTAGTTTCCATGTTGGTCTTAAGCTTGAATAGTGATCGATTGATTCAATATTTCAGTCAATATCATTGGTCGTTCGGAAGGAATGCATCTTTGGTCGATTCAACTTTTGACCAGACCGTGTGTTCGACCAACACTGCTTGGTTGATCCTATTGCAATTGAATATTCTGTGACTTCCCATACTGAACAAAGTGTTTTAGACCGACGTGAATGCATTCAGTGAAAGTATTAGTCAACCATCTTTTATGCTTACCTCACATGTGTACATAAACAAATTTAATCTTCTCTCCATACATTCTGATCGATTGCACTTTCTTGGACATATTGGCAAAAACATCGACCAGATAAAGCTATTTAAAATATATTTCATCGACTTTTATTTTTGGAACAATATTATTAGTGGGGATTTTATACATGTTTCTTTTCTTCTCTGGATTATTTTCAACAGAGTGGTGGATGACTCTTTTTCTCTGCGTTCATATGCATCATCTCATGGTATCATTCTAGTCAGTTACAAAAGTAGACTCACTTCATTTCTAGTCAATTATTTCTCATAAATTATACATATCACACTTTATTTCTAGTCAACTACCAACATTATATCGACTCGACTCCTTCAAAAAATACTTTTACAAAGGCATACATGGATGGAGACTTCATCATGAAGAAAAACACCATCATAATAATGGATGAAATAATACAATAAGAATGAACACTCAACTCAACATTTCTCATTACCAAAGCATGAATTTATACAATGAGATAAAATGTTACGGGAAATCATCTTCTCCTACAATATCTCAACAATCTCTCAACAATCTCTCCAATATTCTCTCCATGAATCCCTCAAATATGTTTTCTAACCTTAATTATACTTGCTAGACACAACAAATAATAATAATACAAAAACAATTATATCTAGAATATGATAAATGAATCATTATTCCAACATTTCTCCCCCATAATGATCATTTGGAAATATTCCAAGATCATCTCTGAATTTGCATAATGTTTCCTTTAATAGTGCTTTGGTGAAAATATCAACTACCTGTTATTTGTTCTGCAATAACTAATCTCGACCACACCTTGTTGAACCAAATCTCGAACAAAATGATATTGAATATCAATATGCTTAGTATTCTTATGAAACACTGGATTTTTTATCATTTGAATAGAACTTTGATTATCACATATCAACTGAATAGGTTGTTCCTGCTGCTGATGAAGATCCTCCAAAATTCTTCTCAACCAAACTGCTTCACATGATGTTGTTGCTACTACTTTATACTCTGCTTCTGTTGCGAAGAGAGAAACTGTAGTTTTATTTTTAGTGCTCCAAGCAACTGTTGTTGAACCCATGCTGAAAGAATATCTTGAAGTTGATTTCATGTCATCCATGCAAACTGCCCAATCTGAATCTGTATAACCAATAAGACTGAAATATTTTGTAGATCTGTATATCAAACCATAACCAATTGTACCACACAAATATCTCAAAATCCTCTTAGCTACTTTCCAATGTATTTCCTCGGGGTTTGGCATGAATCTAGATACCATACTAACTGCAAAAGATATATCCGATTGAGTTGTAGTTAAGTAGATAAAACTTTCAACCAATTGATGATACAAAGTAATATCAACTGATTTGGATTCATCATGTCCATATAACTTCAACCCAACTTCCAAAGGAGTTATTGCTAGCTTGAAACTCATCATTTTGGACTTCTTCAAAATATCCAAAGTATACTTACCTTGTGACATAAAAATACCATCTTATTTTTTCCAACTTCAATTCCCAAGAAATAATGTAACTCTCCAAGATCTGTCATTTCAAACTCAGCAATTATGTGTGACTTGAACTTTTGAAATAACTCAGCATTGTTCCCTATGTAGATAAAATCATCAACATAAAGTGAAACAATTTGAATATCCTAACCTGAATGAAGAAATATAAACATTGGGTTCAGATACACTTTTGATTAAGCCATGATCCTGGAAGTATTTATCAATTCTTGAATACCAATCCCTTGGTGCATGTTTAAGACCATATAAAGCCTTCTTCAACCTGTAAATTTTATCTTCTTTACCTAGAACTTCAAAACCTTCAGTCTACTCTACATAAATTTCTTCATCCACATAACCATTCAAGAAAGTTGACTTAACATCCATTTGAAAAATTGTCCACTTATACTGAGCAACTAATGCAAGAACCATCCTGATTGTATCCATCTTTGCCACTGGGAAAAATGTCTCAGTATAGTCAATGCCTTCTCTCTATGCATAACCTTTTGCAACTAAACGAGCCTTATACTTATCAATTGTGTCATTTGATTTATACTTATTTTTATAAACCCATTTAGTACCAATCACCTCTTTACCTTTTGGTAAGTTCACCAAATCCCATGTATCATTTCTCACCAAGGCATTCAACTCTTCTTCCATAGCTTCATTCCATTCTTTCTTTCTTGATGCTTTTGCATAAGTTTGTGGTTCATCCATCTTCATTACCTGTGTCATAAGTACATAATTCACAAGATTACTTTGAGATCTGGTAATCCTTATTTCAAAATTTATGTCTAACATATTGTTTTCTGAATGACTTCTTTCAAACCACTTAGGTTTGTTCTTAACTTCATATTCCTTTACTGACTTGGAATGTGATTCACCATCAATAGTAATTGTATCTTCTTTTAATTTCAACTATACAAGTTCTGACTGATAAATTCCTTGCTCATCAAATACAACATCTCTGCTTATTATTACTTTCTTTTCTTGAGGATTAAACAACTTATAACTTCTTGTTTCAATACTGTAACCAATGAAAATGCACTTCACACTTTTATCATTCAATTTTCTTCTCTTTTCCTTCGTAACATGTGCATATGCAATGCAACCAAAAAATTTCATATGTGCAACACTTGGTTTATGTCTTGACCATGCTTCTTCGGGATTCAAATTCAACATTGCCTTTGTAGGAAATCTATTAAGAATGTATACTAATGTGTGTACTACTTCAGCCCAAAATTCATTACCAAGTGACTTAGCCTTTAACATGCTCCTAGCCATCTCAGCTACGGTTTTGTTTTTCCTCTCCGCCACTCCATTATGTTGAGGAAAGTAGAAATTGGTAAACTATCGCTTTATACCATTCTTCCTGCAATAATTCAAGAATTCATTTGACCTGTATTCTCACCCATTGTCTGTTCTTAGGGTGAGAATCTTGAAACCACTTTTCTTTTCAACCAATGCCTTGAACTCAAGAAAATGAGAAAACACTTCAGATTTCTCCTGCAAAATATACACCCAAGTCTTCCTTAAAAATCATCAATGAAAGTGAGAAAATAACGATCCTTTCCAAAAGGCATTGTTTCCATTGGACCACACAAATCTGAATGCACCAACGCTAGATGTTTACTATCCTTCCAAGTTCTATTTGAGAAACTTTCCCTATGTTGTTTCCCAAAAATACATCCTTCACACACTTCATCATCATTCTTGATATAAGGAATACCATTCACCATATTATGCTTTCGAAGCAACACCAAACTATGAAAATTCAAATGTCTCATTCTTAAATGCCAAATCTTGTTGTTCATCTCTTTTGTTGCATTCAAACTTTGTGAATTACTTGAATAAAAAAAAATCTTGAAAATTCTATCTTCAATGATTTATCATTTTGTCACAACTGCATTATGATTCAACTTATCCATGATTAAACATTCCTTGTTATCAAACACTAACTTATAGTTCTGCTCCATCATTTGTCCTACATAAAGTAGGTTATTTTTCAATGTTGGTGTCAATAATGTGTCATCAACAAACTTGGTGTCAACAATGTGTCATCAACAAATTTCTTCTTTCCATGCAATGATGGAATTGCAACTATGTCTTTCCCTTTAACTTCTAAAACTTTATCATCACCAAATACAACTTTACCATAATAGTTGTCATTAATTTTAGTAAACAACTCCTCTTGAGATGCCATATGAGTTGAACATCTCGAATCAATATACCATGCTTCACTTTCTTCATTATGTGACGTGAAACTTGATATAAATAACTTCTCATTCCTGGTTTCTTCTACAACTGTATTAGCACCTTTGTTTTCAATATCTCTCATTTTTGCATAAAAATTTCTTTCAAGATGACCATATTTATGACAATAATGGCATTGTCGACCTTTTTGTTCTTGAGATCCATCTCTTCCTCTTCCTCTTCCATGAAAATCGTCTCTGCTTCGTCCTCTTAATTGACTTGAACTTCCTCTAAACGGACTTGGACTTCTTCGTCTTCCTCTAAATGGATTTCCTTGATAATTATGTGATTGTTGTGGATTTCTAGTATGACTCTGACTTTGATATTGACTTCTACCTCTTCCTCTTCCTCTTCCTCTATGCCTTGTAGAAAGCATGCTCCACTTCTCCAGTTGGTTGATTTTCTTCAACAATAAGCAAAAAACCACTTAATTCATCATTCTTCATTGTATTTAAATCTTTAGAAACCATAATACTAGTACTAGTGGTGACCATCTCAAACTTGGGCAAAACGCTTCTTAAAATTTTTTCAATTAGTTTCCTTTCTGGAACACACCTAATCATGAATAGATTCATTTCTTTACATGTTGGCATTTTCAAAATTTCCCCTTAGTGTCCACACCTTCATATGTATTCTTTAAAATATCACAAACTTGCTTAGATGATTCTGCAACATTAATTCTTGTAAATATAGATTCTTCAATTACGCTCCCTATAAGTGAAAGTGTAAGTAAAAGTGTTTCATTATCTTTCTTAATCAGCAAAAAACATACTATATCCATATATTACAAGTTCCGATAAATCTTTAATGATGAATATAGATTGCATGCATTTACTCCAATATAAATAATTTGTGCCAACAAGTTTATATGCAACACAATATTGCTTATTGCCATAAAAAATAAATAAAAATGAGAAAGAAAAAATACTCAAGAGAAAAATAAAGTGTCCCACTTCGACGGACAAGACTAAAACCAATATCCCAAAAAGAGACCCAACTACCACCGAATAAATGAGCTTGAAAAATACAAAGAAGGAGCCCAATATGTGCTCAATTACAATCAAACTTTCTTTAAATAAAAGAAAGAGCAATCCCTCGTACAAAGTAAAATTTTCAATCTTTGAATGGACCCTCTTACAAATTTGAGCCCAAATATTTCAATAAATATAAGAGATTTAAGATAATCTCTTTACACCTTATTCTCTCATAACCATTCTTTGAATAAATCTACCAGCAATAAGATACATCAAATGAAGTCTGCATCAATTGGACCATTTTAAAAATTTACCATATGCTCTATTCGCCTCTTCTAATACTCATATCCAGTCGCACGCTCCACTCTCTCACATGCACCGACAATTAATCATGTTCCACGCACCAGCAATTAATCAAGAATTCCTTATCAGCAGCAGCTCCACGCACGCTTCGGCTCCATGCATGTAGACACACGATCCATGCAAGACTCCACGATGAGGTAAATGCTCCACGCACCAGTTCCAGCTCCACGCACCAGCTCCAGCTCCATGTGCAGGTCACAAATAAACTTTGAATTGGCCGAAATCAGAAATTAGAGGAAGCCCACAAAGCATTTTTTTTTTCCGTGGAAACCCTCGACTTCCTCTTTGCTCGTCTTCCTCAACGTCGAGCTTTTCTCAGTACGAATCGATGTGTATCTCCCTAGCTTATAGACTCAGACACAGATTTGCAGGAACGCATTTTCTCTAGTTGCAACAATCTGACCATGCTTTCCTTCAACCTATCCTATCGTTCCTTAGCTCTGACTCATTCTGCTTAACCAGACTCTAGCTCTGATACCAAATGAAGAAAAACACCATCCTAATAATGGAGAAAATAATATAATAATAATGAACACTCAGTTCAATCTTTCTCAGTACCAAAGCATGAATTTATATAATGAGAGAAGATTTTACGATAAATCATCTTCTCCTAAAATCTCTCGACAATCTTATCTGGACAATCTGAATCTCTTTAATAATATCTCCATGAATCTCTCAAATATATTTTTTAACCTTAATTATATTTTCTAAACATAACAAATAACAATAATACCAAAAACAATTATATCTA
>JZKD02S1607603.1:86618-99695 GCA_000966675.3 Picea glauca | reverse complement strand
ATTTAGATGATCTAGTAGGCGACGATATGGATGACATATAATAGGATGATCAAAATAGATATGCTAAAAATATAGTTGGTATAGGAACAAATTTTCTTAATGATGAAGATGAAGACTAATATGATTACAATACCATTTATTTTAATAATGATGCATTATTTTTATTAGAAATAAGGAACAAACAAATTCTTCATCATTATAATACAAATATATAGGTAAGAGGTAGTATCCCACAACAATTTTTTTTGGTTAATTCCAAAAATGATTGTATACTACCTATCCTATTGTTGCGATGTCAAAAATGCAAAGTGTATTATCATATAAAATGACCCAAAAGTAGCCAAAATTTGTAATACATTTAGATTATATAGAAAAATTAAAAATACACACCATGAAGGGACCCGTCCTGATCTTTGAGTAGATTTTCCTTTTGTTGGGGAATTTTTGCTACCTCCAAAAATGGAAGAGTAGTCTGTAATTTTGTCAGATCATCAATAATATTATAAGTCATCTTGGAAGAGATTATTCTTTCATCATTTTTTTAGGATTTTGCCTCGTATTTCTATAATTTCTTTGGAAGGAACATTTTCTAGGATAGAATTTCCTCCTTTAAATACTTTTTCTCTTTCCCCTTGGGGTGGGACAAGATTTCTCCCTTGGAACTTATTTAATTGAGCCCTTGTTTGGACCACATTATCTTGGTTTTTTTTCACAAGTTCTTCTTCTTGAGATACCAAGTCTCCTTCTAAAAATGGAATTGTATCATCTTCCATCTCCATGGATTCAAGAATTCCAATAGGTGCCTCATTATTGACTTATAGAGGATCCATAAATTGATCTTCATATTTGATTTTGAAATTAGGGATCTCTAGGCCTAGGATTGTTAGTGTTAGGATTGGGATTTTGAAATCAGGGATCTCTAGGCCTAGGATTGTTAGTGTTATCGTTTCTTTTTGGACATTCCATAAATCCATATGTGGGTTCTCCCACATTCATATGTTGTGGATGTGGTATTTTTTCTTCAACTCTCCTATCTAATAGTTCTAGTCTATTGTGCAATTTATGCATCCTGCTTTACATGAGTGGATTCATTTGGTAGAGGAAAGGTTTGAACATTTGGTGGTTTACCTTGGAATATTCCTCTTGCATCTACTCTATCATCTACATTTTGGACTAGTGTGTACGTGCTATGATCTGAAACTGTAAGGGACATCATTTGTTGTTGCACTCTCCCTAAAATAATATCAAGTTCTGTATTACTTTCCAACATATCCTCATCCATTTCGTGTGCTTCCTGATAGCCTCATTTAATGTAGTAATTCAGGCATATTTGATTGCATATTTTGCATCGGCGGGCATTGCATTTTTGAAACATCCCAAAATGGCAGAGTCATTACAACTCTAATCTTAAGGTATTTGTTGCAAGGTTCTAAAAAATCATATATTAAAACCTATGATATTTTCATTCTTCTCTAAATGAATCTTAGTAAATTGAGTTAATAGGGTATGATATGCAATAGGATGAGAATATCTACACATGAATGCATACTCAATATCATCAAAACATGTGACCAAATTTTATGGTAAAGAGATATACTGGTCATAAGTTGGGTCAATCAAAGTTTGCATAAATACTTTGTCCACAACATCATCATGCACTACTCCATGTATATCATAGATTGTTAAAATTTGATCTAAATGTTTATCATGATTCATTATCCCATCACCATTAAATACGAGAAATATCCCAATAGGAATATTTGGAAATTGATTTTGTTCACCTTGAAGAGCCAAAGGACTTATCCTTTGTCTTCGTCTCTAGTTTCTTTTCCTAACATTATTTATTACACCTTCTTCTCTTCTTTATTCATTTTTTTTTTCATCATTTTGTTCATCACGACCTGCCATCTCTTCTTGATATTAGGAGCTAATGGAAATAAAGATATTGAAGCTTGAACTATAGATCTACTGGTCTATTCAACAATATTTCCTCTACTTCTTGTTATAGGTCCTTCAAAATATTTTGAAGTTTCTAGTGTTAACAATATTTATTGGAGTTTCCTTTCAAAATTACAAGGAATCGGGGGCTCCTATTGAGCCAATACTTGTTAATATCACTCTAGTTCTTCTTGATTCTTTTCTTTTTTCAATACCAAAGCATAAAATTGATTCAAAACGCTTATTTGGTCACCCAATCCAATAAGAAGATGAGGTTGGACTAGATCAGGATAAGTCATTTACTAGAGGTATGGTTGGAAAATATGTTGATCTCTTTTTCTATTAGGTACAAGAGTCAACCTCCTAGGGTATTCTTGAAAGACTAATCAAGCTTACCCTCTACAGTTTTATAGAGGTGGTACTCCTCTTCCTCACTCAAATATTCAATATATTTGCTCAAAACATAGATTCATTCATTCATAACATCAACACATGTGAGTGGACCATGTGATCAAATAACTAAATAGATATATTATAATATAAATATAATAATCTCACATGTAATAGTAGAAAAGGTACATCCATTATTTCATGTATTGAGAAAAAAAATTGAAGCAAGACTCATAGAGAGAAAATAAGACTGATGGCCTAGAAATCAGAGAGCTTTAAATGATTTCATTCATTTAGAATCATAAGAATTATATGAGAAACACACATGAGATATCATTGCTTTATAAAATGTCTGAAACCACAAATGTTATGAACTCCTGGAATAGCTCTCTGCGAGAGTAAAAAATAATTACTCATAGATGTTCAAGTTTAAAAAAAGTGTTTTCCTATCGCAAAACAAGTTCTTGATACTTAAATGATAAAAGGAAATTCATTCATCCAAATGGATTGGGATTGGGCTCTCGTGGACCAAATAAAATACAATAAATACCAAAATTGCATAGGAATGGCAAACAAATGGATGTATCTTTCTCTCTCTCTTTCCTCTCTTTTGTGTCGGGGTCTTCATGTATTTATACTTGGGTTTCAAACCTTCTTGGAATAAATTCTTCTTGGAATTTATTCTAGGTTAAATATTTATGCCAATCATCTCTCGATCCATTCTTCAATATATTCATTCAATGGTAGGGAAGCGATATTTTTTTTAACCCTTGGTGAGAATATTTATTCTTCAATTTCTTCACGTTCAGAATGTAACTGCTCAAATTTTTCTTCTTTCTGAATCAAATCTTTAAGTGCACCATGAAACCAAATCCTTAGAGTCAAAGACTATTAGAATAATAGGTGTTCTCATTTCTTCATAGACAATATAGCAACATTATCACCCAACCATAGGTCGAAGCCACCCCTGAGCACCTTAACCTTGACAGATAGAATAATTATGGAAGAAAACCCTATAACCAATAGCCAACCAAGGTAGTGTACGTCTCTCCAAAGCTAGTGCACCAAGTAGAGAGTCCAAACCATAACCAAGGTGGAAATTCCAAACCATAACCAAAAGATTAAGTCACTACTGCATCAATTGCAACTCTTCTCTAGTCATGCACACCACTTTTCATTATGCAGTTGTGAGAGTGAGAGTGAGAGTGAGAGTGAAAAATGAGCTCTAGAGCCCTATTATTTATAGTACTCCAAGTGACCTAACTAGGTTGACTTTTACTTTTGGGGGATAATAATTTAATATAATTATTATCTTGATCTGACCACTCTTCTAAGGTTATTTTCTAACCTTCTAGGGTTTCTCTTGCTTCCCATAATATTCTAGACTTGTCAAAGGTTACCTCCAACAACTACCATAATATCAACACTCCCTTCTAGATAGGTAGGTATTAAAGGAAATGGTATTGAGCACAAACAAACCATTCAACTGGTAGCATCATCATCATATCCACAGAGTTTATCTCATGATCACATAGATCAACTTATGAGCAACATCACCACTATTTGTATCATCTGATAGCATCAACTGCATCATCTCTCGATTCCATACTCCATCTGAGTAATCGGACATGATGATGAGTAAGTCACTCACTCACCATATTGATACAAGAACTACTATTCTAATCCGGACATACATCCTAGAAGAATAGTTGTCCCAACATATTTTGAAATCCTTGTAATGGGCTACAAGGATCATTCTTCTAATTTGGATCTACGTCCTAGAAGAATGTCAATCCTCCCAGATGTTGAGCCACCCCATGAACTACAAGAACCATTGTTCTAATATGGACATACGTCCTATAAGAATGATTGTCCTAGACCATTTTCCCTTCGGCCACTACTATGAGCTCTGGGAAAATGTTTGTCACGTACCAATCTCCCCGCTCTAGTCACTACTGTGAACTCAGGGAAACGAACCAGTATTCTAATATGGACATGCTTCCTAGAAGAATATTTTTCCTATACCATTCTTCTAATATAGACATATGTCCTAGAATAATATTTTTCCATGGTACATCAACAATCTGTCAACCTGGACCATTCTCCATGAGGATAATGTATTTCCACCAACAATATTTCAACCTAGACCATCCTCCACAGGGAGGATGTGTGTCCACCAACAATTTTTCCTACCTAGAACATTCTTTGCCTACATAATGTCTGTCCATCAACACAATGACTATCCATCTAGCTGGAAATCATCTCCCACACTAGTGGTAGTCTCCATGGAAATCAGATAGTAGCATACAAATTATACAATGCCATCCAATAGAACACAATTGTGTATATTCATAGTAGTATACAACTACTATCCAGTGGTACAAAACCACTCCTATTAGCACACATCTACTAACCAGTGACACACAGTCATTACCAATGGAACACATCCACCATAGTAGCATACAACTACTTTCTAGAGACATATAGTGTCCACAACAATCATATCATATGATATCATCATGCATAATATCATGATACAAACTGATTCATATGGGACATTATTCCACTCACATATGTGATATCTAGAAGAGCATTTTCCCTGGAAAAGTTAAATATCAACCATGAGATGTCTGGCCTATTCTTCTCAAGCATAGAAGAACAATTGTCCCTGATTTTTGAACCTAGACTATTCACCTAACTGGGCCATTCTTCTGGCACTAATCACAATGAAACCTGGAGAGAATGAGTATGCACTAGGGAATGAATGTCTCCGATTGTTGAACCTAGACCATTCACCTAACTGAGCCATTATTCTAGCACTAATAACAGTGTAACCTCAAGAGAATGAGTCTACTTTAGGGAACGACTATCCAGACCATTTACTACGTAAATGACTGTCATGCACCAACCTCCTATAATGGACCATTCTTTGAAACTGCTCAAAATTGTGAACTTCAAAAGAATGACTACCCAGAGAGGCAAAACATTCTTCTTGACCACTACTCATAGTGACTACCAAGAATAATGATTGTCCTATACCATTCCCCCACACTAGCCACAAGGGGAACAGTTGTCTATGGTACATCATTAATCTATCGAACCATTTTCATTATGAAAATGATTGTTCAATCTAGACCATTTTTCGAACTGGAAAACGACTATCCATCATAAATCTTGGACCACTTTTCAGACTGGAAAGTGACTTCCCAACCTATACCATTTTCCAAACTGGAAAATGACTATCAATTAAGAACCTTGGACCACTTTCTAAACTGGAAAGTGACTGTCAAAACTGGAAAATGACTGCCCATATATCAATAACATATCAGTGCTCCCTCCCAACCCAAGGAGTAATCACTTCCCTTTCCAATAAGGAAGTCATCTCCATGAGTCCCAACTTGTCCCTTAAGTATTCAAAATTTTCATCTTGGACAGAGGATTTACCAAAATGTCTTTTATCTACTCATCAGTGGAGATATATTGGAGAACCACTTCTCCCCTATGGACTTTATCACGGAGAAAATAGTACTTGATCTCAATGTGCTTCAACTTTTCATGGAACATCGGGTTCTCTGAGATCTTCACACAGCTATGGTTATCACAATATATCACGGTCGAATCCATCACCTGATCAAACAGTCCATAAACCAACTTACGGAGCCACATTGCTTCTATACAACCATCACAAGATGCAATATACTCAACTTCTGTAGTGTTGAGTGAAACAAAATTTTGTTTCCTACTAGCCCATGATATTGTGGCAAAGCTCAAACTGAAACATATCCAAGAAGCAATTTGTTTTTATCTGCACTCCCTTCCCAATATGAATTGATAAATTCATGCAGTTGTATGTCAAACGTCCCAAGAAGACATTTCAAGGCATGCTTTGCAATTATTTAATTATTATGGCTAGGTTCCACCTGGAACTATTTTCACAACAAAGCAAATATTCGGATGAGTATTCTCCAAATACATCAATGATCCATTCAATTGTCGATACAGGGATGGGCCTACTGGATCAGATTCTCTCTTTAGGTCTTCCATCATGGGAGTTTTCCATGGATTTGCAATCCATTATCCCAGATTTTTGAAAGACTATTTCAATACACTTCCACTATCATAGGGAGTTTTCACCTCACTTCTGTTATACATGAGAGGTTTTGCAACAAGTTGATTGAATCCATACAAGGTCTTCTTCCATCTGCATTCATTGGTTTCTTTCTAATATACCTCAAAACCTTGAGGTTTATCTACATATGATTCTTCTTCAATTACTTTGTTGAGAAGAATGATCTTTTACATCCATCTGATGTAAACTCCAACCCATGGATACTGCAAGAGATATAATGGCTCAAGTAGAGGTATATCTGGTTACTAGAACAAGATGTCATCATAGTCTTCTCCCTCCTTCTGGGAGAACCCTCTAGCCTTGAATCACCTTGTATCTATCAAATATTCCATTTATAAGTCTTCACATATTATTCAATGGACCATATCATTAGGGATTGGCTCCATCCTAATCATGGCTTCATGCTCGAATGAGTAATATCTAGAACTTCCTTATTTTAATTTTGATACTGAATGATTATGGAATTCTACAATCAATTCCCTCTATCTGAGAGAGTCCATGCTTCCATCTACTGCACCTCTCTTTTCTTTCTACAAAGTTTCACAAGAATACTCTGGTTTCTTCCCAACTGGAAGTTGTTGCAAGAATTGTGTCATCCTTATAAAATTCTTCTATGGTGGCTTCCACAAAGATTGTTCATCAAAGGTTTGTTAACATATTTCACAAGGATACCTTCCCATAACAAGACAAGAAGCAAATGATATATCCAAGACAATATATTTTCTTTACAGAAAACTAAGTTAGAGAACACGATCTCAACCTTATAAGATATTGACTAAAGTTAGCTTATAACTTTGAATAGAAGTTCATAATGCCATAACAAACATAGATATATCAAGTCAAACCTGGAGAGTATGTTGATCTTCTGAATGCACTGAATCCAAGATCACTACTTTGGACAAGATCCCTTGTACATTCCCTACAAACACACTCATGTTGATGATACAAATTAAAATAACATGTATAGGTACATACCTTTGTTACCCATCTATGAAGGTAAACTTTAAAATGACTTTTATGGACCAGAGGTTTAGCTTCTAGAGGATTGGTAAACCTCATAATGTTCCTTTCAGTAGATCTTTGTTGGGTGCATAATACACTTTCTTCGTGCTAGGTATTTTTTCTTCATGATTGTTGTGTTCTGAGGTTACTTCTCTTTTCCTACTTCAAATTTTGGTTCCATGATCTTGCCTTTCACAATATCCAACACTTTATTCTTGGCAAGGATTAGGTCAATCCTTATATTTCATGCTCTGAAGTTAGAAACCTCTTCTAACTTGTTTTTTTGACTTCATAGAGTAAGTCATGACATCTTTGAATTGGTCAACCTTTGAATTTGACTTGGTCAACCTTTTGAATTTGACTTAGTCAACCTTTGACTTTGACCAACAACTCAAAATTGGCGTCTTGGCTTAATGAGAGTAATAGGAGATGCGTTAGGCTAGGGTGCACTAGGTTATCCATGAATTAGCTCAAATGATTCACTTAAGGTACCTCAACACGAGGCTTAGGGTTTCGTTGCTGCAACAAAAAATTGACTACAACTGCAACTGAGAAAGTCCTCCCAATCTACCTTCCAGTGGTCAGAATGTCTGAAGATAATGTGGGCCCATAACTTGTTAGAATAATAGGTGTGCTCGTTTCTCCATAGAAAATATAGCAATATTGTCACCCAACCATAGGCCGAAGCCACCCCCCAACACCTTAACCTTGATAGATAGAATAATTCCATAAGAAAACCCTAGAACCAATAGCCAACCAAGGTAGTGTACTTCTCTCCAAATCTAGCGCACCAAGAAGAGAGTCCAAAGCATAACCAAGGTAGAAATTCCAAACCATAACCAAAAGATCAAGTCACTACTGCAGCAGCTGCAACTCTTCTCCAGTCATGCACACCACTTGTCCTTATGTAGTTGTGAGAGTGAGAGTGACAAATGAGCTCTAGCGCCCTCTTATTTATAGTCTTCCAAGTAACCTAACTAGGTCGAGTTCTACTTTTGGAGGATAATAATTTAATATAAATTATTATCTTGAGTTGAATAGTCTTCTAAGGTTATTTTCTAACCTTCTAGGGTTTTTCTTTCTTCCCAGAATATTCTAGACTCGTCAAAGGTTACACATAGAGGTTAATACCTCTCACAGCTACCATAATATCAACAAAGACTTCATGCATGAAACTAGCATTAACTAAGTTAATCATCCAAATTTTGTTATTCTACTTATATTCAAGAGTTAAACTCTAAAACATATATATGCCACATACCAATGAAAGTATTTATCTTAGCGCACAAAAGAGTTATCGGTATCCCCACAAAAAGTATCTTTCATCCTTCTAGTTTCCATATTTTGTATTATTTCAAGGCACTTTCATATATGTGACACTGAATTACAACGCTCAACCTGCTTAAAGGTTAAGTGAATGAATAGTGTTTACTAAACATCCCTCCATCACATACAAATTTCCTTCGAAATATGGGAAACCATAAATGGAAATTACTTTGAAAAGGAAGTGGTTCATGGGAAAACGAGATAATTAATCCACATTAACCCTATATCGCCACCCTTTACCACGCAAATTAGAACTAATTAATGGATCATAAATGACCCTCCAGCAGTGTGCAAAGTGCAAGATATAGATGAATATTTCACTAAGTATATATCATGGATAGAGAGATCAATCCCTTTAGAAACTAGTTATTTGGAATATGTACTAATGTGTGCGAGGGTCGGAGATATGGAGGGTACAGAGGGTGGGTTGTATGGATTTCTCCACACACATTCATGTGAAAGTGGGGATGCGTGGAGGTTTTATTTTTATGGAGGGGAAGTTTTTGCAGGGTCTCCACACTATAGGAAATAAATTGTGTTGTGATGTGCGAAGCATGGCTAGTGAAAAAGGAAGGTCTTGTGTGAAATGTGGGGTGATATTTATGAAATAGGGAATATCCGCACAAATTAAGGAATCCTTCTAAAGCAAGAAAAATGGCTAAGTATAATGAAATTTCTCCGTATGTAGGAACAGGGTGGAACATAAAACAAATGGAAGGGAGAAAGATTCTATATATGGGTAAATTTAGAAATAAAAGGTGATACATGAAAATGGGTCAACAATGCCACTCATGAAGTTAAACCATACTCCATACCATCTATGATCACACATACTCCTTGACGGATTTCTTGGGAAATACTTATCCTCCTTGGTATTAGCACATGTAATAGGGGCAAATGATAGCCCTCCCATAGCTAAACTTGGGAAATTGTATGAATTCTATGAGTTATTGTGAAGTTTCAATATGGTGCTTAGTATGATATACCTAATGGAATTTATAGTTGAAATGAATCACTTGTTATGGTGTATTGGACTTGTGAACATGCCTCCGGATTGTGAAGTTTTCACAGCGAACCTAGTTAGTAGAAAATTCACACAAACTTGCGAGAGAGAGAGAGAGAGAGAAGAGAAAAAGAATGGATTGTATAAACTATATTCCACACTCGAAGAGTCAATAATTTATAATAGACATAGATTACATGAGTAACTAATGTGTCATAGTATTGATCGAGATAGATGTGAGGACTCACTGACAGACTCTGGAGTGAATTTCCACATGTTGATTCATAAAATCATCAATAGTATCATAGATTGCAAATAGTTGCAAAGCATAATTAATTTGTTTTTACTATCTATGACATGAAATATATAACTATAGGTGGGACCCCCTAGGGAGAAAGAAAGGATGTTTATTTTCAAATATTCCCCATGAATGAACATTACTAGTCTACTAAAATGGCTTCATTTACATTACACAATAATATTGTTCTCTTCTTTTATTTTGATCATAAGTTCCACTTCTAAATTGGTTGCAAATAAAAAGAAAAGTTGTGCTCATTAAGCTTCAAAAAAACCTCTATGCTATATACATTACATTCATAAGATGTTATTATGATAATTATTTTTTAAACTTATTTTGTAGAGATTAAAAGTGTAAAATATTTTGGTCATAACTCTGGTCTAGAGCATACAACATCTTGGTAAATACAAGTTACAATGGTGGAGATATTAATTACATATGGTTCAAAAGGCTCACAAATTCATTTTACGCATAGGGTGATATGGTTCATAACAAAAAGATTTTTTATGCAACTTCAAATGTCATCGCATTCATATTATATATATATATATATATATATATATATGAGAAGGTGTCGTGCCTATAAAGGAAAGATGGCATGTTGTAACATAAATTTTTGAAGTTCATTAAGCATATTGCATATGGTATAATATATGAACTCAACGTTGATATTGTCGACCACCATAAAGTTATGATTTGACACTTGAGGGTTGAATATATGTATTTTTTATGCTATTGATTCGTTTTGAATGTGGTTTTAAATGAAATCTGGAAAAATAAAGTTTGATTTGAAGCTTGAATCTATCATTTAAGTTGATAGTTAAGATATCTATGGCGTGGTTCATGTGGCATGTGATTACTTGTGTATGTGGTGATCTTTCTGGTATGAAATTGGTCAATGGTGGAAAGTGGAGTCCGATGTGGATTTGGGATCATCGTGAATGTTGATTTTGGAAGACATGATGCCACTATGAATTTAATGTT
Source organism: Picea glauca (assembly GCA_000966675.3). NCBI lineage: Eukaryota > Viridiplantae > Streptophyta > Pinopsida > Pinales > Pinaceae > Picea > Picea glauca. Next base: position 88,625 of record JZKD02S1607603.1, on the reverse strand, counting down.
GAGGACACGAGCATTCACTCATTGAGGTTTACCACCTTTGCATTGGGGTTTGGCATTTCATTTTGCGTTGAAACTGTTAGAAGCTATTAGGTGACAGTCCTTCCTCCGAGAGCTCACCTATGGTGGTTAAGGTTACTATGGCACTGGTTTATCAGAGGTATTTGAAGAATAGAGAAAGGTATGTGTATTCTAGTTGCCATCCATCAGATGCATGTTCTTTTGCAGTAATAATTTTTAAAATGGATCTGCTTGACCGATAATATGAGTGTGCTTCTACATGTTCTTCATCTCAAACTTGTTTCACTTACTTTTGAATAAAATGCTCCTTATTTCATGACTCTGTGTTATTAGTATTGTTCTTTCATAAACCCTTGTCTTGAAAACCAATGTTTCTAGTCCAAATTGTGTGCGCCCAGTGTAAATATCTCAGGTTTGATCTTTATACAATGTATTATTTATTCCTAAAAGAAACCCACTTTAATTATCAGTCACTTTACAGTCTCAAGTAAAAATGAAGAAGGACTTGAGGGTTCTTTTGTGTGCCTAATTGCATTTTTTTCTCAATGAGTTTGAACACATATCCTTCAAATGTCATTTTTATAGTTGTATACCTATCGCTTGATTCTGCATGTTGAGTAGTAACATTACAATAATTATTTTGGTTTTGTCATCCTACATATATCTGTTTGATAATAAACCTTATCATGGGCCCCTATTTTAAAATCTTGTGTATAACAAGGAAATGTTTCGCCAAAGCTTCATGAAGTTTTTTTTCTAGTTGATACCTTCATACTTTACACACACACACACAGGGAGAGAGAGAGAGAGAGAAAAGTTTGGATGTGAGGCCAACATTGATGGTTTTGACATGACCTGGAATCCCAAAGTTATGATTTTATTATTATATATAATGCATGTTCATACCAACATGATTATATCGAGGATATCATTGCTCAGTTTTTACCTTCATTAGTTTTGCAATGTGAATATGTGATGGGTTTGTTATGAATATTGTTAAAAAGATTTGGGTTTGAAGTATTTACATAATGGTTATTAATCTCATAATGGGAAAATTTTATGCTACCTGTGTGATTTGAAATTCTTTTGGAATAAGTAATAAGTACAGTTTGGGTATTTGATTTTGGGCATGCTGATATGGATTGGAATAAAATATATCCAGATCATGAAGAAATTAGAAGCTATTTTCTATCTTACAAGAGGACTAGATCCCTCATTACTTCATTTTCCATACATCATTCCTAAATTCTTGGAAATCATAAATCATTTTAACTCCGTTTTTCCTCCCCCTATTGTGTGAATGAAAACTATTTTCTATAAAAAAAGGAAGGTTGAAAACAATTTGTTATAAGAAGTTTGGAAGGAAAAATATGTTTGGATTGTTACATCTATGGTTGAGAATAGAATTGGAAAAGAATAAATGATATTTTTTATTTAATCATGAAATATGTTACAGAGGTATATGTTCAACGTTCAAAGATAGGTCTAGGATGACAAAATATAATGGATATTGAAAGAAAATCACAAGTTTTCAAAATAGTTAATTGTTTAATTGTCTTTAGGTCCAATTTCTTCATACTTTCACTTTACATAAATTGCTCCTAGATTCCCAATACATGTTTCCTTTTAATTCATATTTTCCCTCTTGATACATAAGCAAATGAAAGGGTCTTCAAAGTAAGAAAAATAGATATACTAGCATTCAATGCTTGACATGGCATTTGTGAAAGATTATTGATAGGCATTGGTTATTAATTTGAGATATGGGTTGAAGAATAATGAGAGATATGTTTTAGTTATGAACATAAAATACTTTTTCTTATCATTTATTTTCACTTTCCATCCATTACAAATGTTGGAACACTGAGAAGGGGGTTGAATCAGTATGAGCACTTTATACCACTTTTAACCACAATATATATTCTATCACTTTATCAACAAATTTCATCAGTTTATCAACAATTTATCATCTATCATTGCATTCAATAT
>JZKD02S1607590.1:123763-136833 GCA_000966675.3 Picea glauca | reverse complement strand
TTGAATTTGAACGGGGCGACCAGATTTTGTACCCCCCCTTCAAAAGTAAACCAAAATGGGGAGTGATCTGAGTTTCCCCCGCTTCCTATCCATTGGCAGAATTGGAGGGGAAGCATCGACAATGATTCGGTGATCAGAAATCGATCTAATGTTTTTTCCACTTGTGCTTCCCCAAATCTTTAGTTTCTCTATGTGGGGAGCAGTTTGACTGGTGTGATATCAATGAAGCCATTTGAAGCCAAAAGGTGGCTAAAAAATGCCGTTTGGGGATCTGGGTGTGCCGAGGGGCCCCAAATTTCCACTTCACCCAGGGATAAGTTGAGGTACCCGTTGATAATTATATTTTTTGACTTCAAGAGTTCTGTGCTGAAGAGGGAGTTCCAGTAAGGTATCCTGTTTGTGTGTGGCCCATACACATTTAAAATCTTGAGAGTCATCCCCAATCCCTCTATTTGTACCTCAAGCCCCATACATGAGTCAAAAACCCAAGAGTTTAATGTTTTTATCTTTCTGGAGCACCAATCGATGGCTAGGCCTCCTGATCTACCATGGGAATCCAGACCTAGGAAAGCCCAGCCTGGGAAGAGAGTAGAGAGAGATTTTGTGGCCGTGAGTTCGTCTGCTATATTTTATTGGAAGAGAACAACCTCCGATTGGTGCAAAGTTACCAACCTCTTTAGAGCGAAGTTTTTTTGGGGCTCGCTAAAACCTTGCAATTGAAAGAGAGTAGCTTCATGGGGGAACCCTAGAAGGGGATTTTGTTGCTCTAAGGTCCCCGAGGAGTGATCTTTGCCGGCCTGAATCCATGCCAATCAGTGCACACGATTGTGCTAGGGAGAGGTGTGAAGGCCTACCTTGACCTTTTTTTGTTTTCAATGGTTCCGAAGTAGGGCCAAGACCTTTGTGGTCCGAGGTAGGGATAGTGATTGATCTATTACAGAGGTAGTAGCGAATGATGGAGTCCTCAGAACCCTTAGAGGAAGGTTCCTCAGATGAGCAAGAATTTTGGGAGTTTGGAGGAGAGGCTGCCCGTGGGGAATCTTCGTCCAACGGAGGTGATGGAAGAGAGACGAAGGTGAAAAGTGGTTTTAGGGAGACAGTGGAGGTGAGGGGGGGAAACTTGGGGGGGGGGGATGTAGTAATTTAAAATAAAATTGAAATCATTTAGCATCCCATTTATAGGGCGGGGGAGAGAGAGTTGCATACCCAAGAATTTGTTAATCAAGTGTTGAGGAGTTGTCTTTGGGATGCGATTAGGGCGTGCCTCATCGCCAACTGTTCGAACGAGTGCTAAAGCGTTCGCGGTCGGCTCCGTTTGATCAGCTGTCGAGTTGTCTTGTAGTGCTGTTGGGGTGGGGGAAGGTGTCCCCATTGAATTTGACACTGATGAAGAGGAGTCTCCCCTGGTTGCATCTTGGTGCTTCCGGTCTTGTCGCCTGGCTTCATGTGTAGAGTGTTCAGAGTGCCTCTGAAGGGATTTTAGACAATCCTTGGAATTTGTCGTAGCAGAAGGGCATGCCTTCGTAGTCTAGGATTAGAATTCTTGTGCATCCCAGGTCGGTGATATTGAGGAATTCCCTTAACCCTTCCTTGATGTTAAGAGAGACCAGAATTCGTGCGACAACCATTTCTCTCGAGATTAGAAATACCATGTTTGCTGTTATGTATTCCCCTAATGATCCTAATTTATGCAGGAACACAACAAAATACATAAATAACCATGAATACAAAGATGTAGTGGAAATAACACTTCATTTCATTAATATCAAATAACTAAAATTTGTTTATAGATAGAATATAAATAAACTAGCTAGGGCGCTAGTAGCTTATCTCTGAGAAGAGATGTGGCGACTACATGCCTCTGAACTCTATGTTACAATGAGGCTCAAAGGCCTATATTTTGTTGAGAAACAATGGAAACCCTAAACATCCACAAGCCTAAACCTACTAGATGAAATGCCAAAATATGGGCCTCGTCAGGGTAAATTGGTACATCAATTTCCCGGGGTCGTAACTTTGGCATACTATCTCCATTTGACGCATATGATACATCATTAGAAAGATCTATCCAAGGAATACAACTTATAATGGTAAATGTCATGGTATTAATCAAGATAATATTCATCGATCGGTTGATGCCCAAAAAATGTCATTTAGGACCTCAAAATGGCTCCAGAAGTTCAGGACCTGAAAAACTGCCAGAAATAGTAAATTGTGCTACAATAAAGGAAAATGAAAAACTTAAAGAAACAATGGTGGGGGTCCAAGTGGAATAGGAGGGTGACCACCAATATCCACCTGGATAATTCCTCCCCCCTTAGGAAGTAATGGTCCCCATTGCGTTGAGTTCCTCCATGAGATGAGGAAACTTCTTATGAACTTGGTCCCTGGTGAGACACTTGCCCTAGTGAAGGAGTTGGCCTGCTTTGATAAATCGATATAGTTGTATCCTTTGCTGGTGGGTGTTCTTGATATGTGTGTCCATAATCTGATCAGTTGTGGCTTGTTCCATGCAGTTTGGGTTTAACTCTGTTGGTGTGAGTTGTTCTGCCATGTCGGATGTGTCCAGTAGAGGTGGAAAGTAAGGCCGAAGGTGCTCCACATTGAACACTGGGTGAAGACAAAGAAATGGTGGGATACTGAGCTCGAAGGAATTGTCCCGTACAACCTTGGTGATGGTGTATGGCCCATATCAGAGAGGGTGAATCTTGCAGTGGGGTCCAACGAGGCACTCAATCTGCAAATGTAGCCACACTTTGTAGCCCACCTGGAAGTTGTGTCGCACCTGATGTTGATCATGTCGCTGCTTGTACTTACTATTGGATCTGTCCAATATGTCATGAACCTATTGGAGAATGTGTTGAATGTTCTCAATGAAGCTGTTCGCCTTGGAATAATTAGACTAGACATGAGCCGAATTAGCCTGAGTAGCTACAAATGGTATGGCTACGTCAATGGGACATAGTGGCTGGAATCCAAAGCCAACCTAAAAGGGGATGTGGTCGGTTGAGAAGTGGAGGGCTTGGTTATAGCTATGTTGTACATAGGGAGGCTCTCATCCCATGTGCGTGGATTATTTGAGTTGTACATGCACAAAATGTGCACGATCATCCTGTTGATGACCTATGTCTGGCCATCAGTTTGGGGATGGAAAGTTGTGGACTTGGTGAGCTTGATGTCCAACATTGACGAGAGGCTGGACCAAAATGTACTAAGGAACCTACTATCCTGATATGAGATGATAGACTATGGTATCCCAAAGTGTACCTACACTCGTTCAAAGAAGAGTTTAGCAGTGGCTTTTGCTATGATATTCTTCTTGCAGGCCTCCATAATGTCCATCTTCGAGAATCTGTCGACGTCCACGAAAACACAGTCATTGCCATGATTAGTAGAAGGAAGGCCTAACATGTAATCCATGGAGATGGATTCCAAAGGTTGACTGGGGGTATGCAGTGGAGTATAGAGGCCTTGCTTATTGATGGTCGGTTTGGAAATGATGCAGGCAATGTAGGATCTGATGTACTTCTCAACATCCTGTCGAAGGTTTGGCCAATAGAAATACTTCTGCAGTACTGCCACTATTTTCTCAACCCTGAAATGTCCAACAAACCGACTATAGTGTGCTTCCAAAATAATCTTGGCACTCTTGCTCGAAGGTACACAAAGGTGTCCCAGGTGACATAGTAGTGCATCTTGGAGGTGAAAATTTGGAACTCGGTTACCCTCCAAGAGCGTCTTGTATGTGTGGCTGAAATCTGGATCGCTCTTGTAGAGAGGCGTCCAATCAAAAGTCTTGTGCCAAAAAGAGTTGAGCATGGTGGTTATCGCCAAGATTGGTGGTCAGCTAAAGAAGTCTGCAACATTATTGGTGCTTCCCTTCTTGTACTTGATGTTCAAATGAAACTATTGTAGATATGTGGACCACTTCTGATGGTGATCATTTGGAAACTTCCCTTGTGTCTATATGAAATACAGGGGTCGGTGGTTTGTGTTATATTATTTGCACGAGTAATAGTGTCTGAGCGTTGTGCTAGGCGCGCAGGTTGATGGGCAATGCCCCCGAGAAAGTTTTTTCTGCCTCGGGAAACATGTCACATATTTAGGTGGTTTTTCAACACATGGTTTCTTTGCCGATGGTTTTCTATTTCCAGTTGAGGAATTAGGGTTCTTGAATAATCCAGGTCATTGGGTTAGGGTTTTGGATGCTGCTGGATCCTATATGTATATTGTATTGTAAACAATGTAACACAATGAAAATATATAATATGCTGGTTTTCTCGGTTTGGGTTTCCAGGGGAAAGATCTTTGTGTAATGTTTGTATTTTCCATTGTATCTTTTTTGTTCTTTTACTAAATATCTATTTGCAGTAGATATTTTACACGGTTAAAATCTACATTTGGTATCAGAGCTTTGTTGGCTTCAAGGGGACGCCTTTGTGGTTAAGGGTTTGGATCGGGACTGTGATAAGCCTTGTTACAGTGGGAGATCTGTGGTATTGATTTTTCAGGTGAAAAGAAATGGCAAGCAATTCAAAGATGGAGATCGAGAAGTTTAATGGGAAAATTTTTGAGTTGTGGAATCTCAATATGGAATATTTGTTGGTGGACAAAGATTAGTGGATCATAGTAGATCCAGGTACTACACCTAAAGGAACTTCAGCAGATGACTGGAAAAAGTTGGATCGGAAGGCAAAGAGCACAATCCAACTGTGTCTCTTCGATTCAATATCACTGAATGTGTCATAGGAAGCTACAACCAAGGATTTATGGGAAAATTTGGGGAATTTGTATAAGTCTAAGTCTATAGTAAATAAAATATTCCTGAGAAAGAAACTACATAACCTAAGGTTGAGATATGGAGACTCGGTGGTAGAGCATTTGAACGCCTTCAATACTATGGTAAGTTAGTTAGTATCTGTTGAGATTAAAATTTCAGATTAAGATAAATGTATCAATTTATTGTGTTCTTTACCAGACTCGTGGGATAGTCTGGTTGTGGCCATAGGTAGTAATACACCTACCTTGAATTTTGATGAAGTGGTCTCATCGTTTTTGTCATAGGAGATGAGACAAAATAATATGGAAGGATAGAGCACAGACGCATTATTTGCAAGAGGACGTTCCTAGGAAAGAAATAGATCTAAGTTCTCAAGTGGGAGATCTAAGTCTAACGGTGGATCTAAATCTCCCGAAAAGTTTGTGAGGGTATGTTGGAGATGTGGAAAAGAAGGGCACTACAAGAAGCAGTGTAGATCCAAAGTTGAGAAAAATAAGGGATCTGAAGAATCTCCTTCTACAAAATAAAAGACCTCCAAGGAAGAAGGAAGGGATGTGTACTTGGCTTCTTCAAGCACACATGCAGAACAAGAGGCATGGTTGGTTGACTCTGGTGCATATTTTCATATGACTCCCCACAGGGAGTGGTTCTGCAAATATGAAAGGTATAATGGAGGTAATGTTTTCTTAGGTGATGATTCGACAACCAAAATCATAGGACGAGGAAAAGTCAAGTTGAGGCTCATAGATGGAAGGATTAGAACACTGCCTAGTGTTCTACACATCCCAGGTTTGGCTAGAAATTTGATTTCTGTAAGAAAAATGGATGATGCAGGGGTAAAAACAATATTTGAAAAAGAAACCTCCAAGATGGTTTGAGGAGCAATGGTGTTGCTGAAGAGAGTTCGGTTTGGAACTCTGTATAAGCTGCAAGGAAGCACTATTAGTGATGGGTTTAATAGTTCCATTGTTCTTGATATTGGAGTTGAAGACTAAAGAACTCCTACAATCTTTGGAGAAAAGGTTATGTTGTGGCATCAAAGACTGGGGCATATTGGAGAGAAGGGTCTTCGAATACTACACGGTAAATGTATGGTTGAAGGTATGTCTAACTTCTCTCTGGATTTTGATTTCTGTGAACATTGTCTATATGGGAAGCATAATCGGGTAAGATTCCCCTATGGGCAACGAGGGCAGAAGGAATTTTGCATCTAGTTCACAATGATGTTTTTGGACCTGTGTCGGTCCCGTCATTGGGAAAATATGTGTACTATGTCTCATTTATAGATGAATTCTCGAGGAATACTTAGATATATTTCCTCAGGAAGAAATACGAAGTCTTTGACATGTTTAAAGAGTTTAAGTCTCTTGTTGAGAATCAAACAGAGAAAACAATTAAGGTGTTGAGGACAGATAATGGCAGAGAGTTCTATGGGAATGAATTTGAAGAATTCTGTAAGAAGTGTGGTATATCAAGGAAAAATACTACTCCATATACACCTCAGCAGAATGGAGTTGTAGAAAGGATGAACAAGATGCTGATGGAAAAAATAAGGTGCATGCTCAGTGGTGCCGGGTTAGGGAAAGAATTATAGACAGAGGTAGTGGGTACTGCATGTTACCTAGTCAACATATCACCCTCATCAACATTGGATGAAAAGACTCCACAAGAGGAATGGACTGGTAAGGAACCTTCTCTCACATATCTCAAGGTATTTGGATGTGATGCATATGTTCATGTTCCAAAGGAAAACAAGAGTAAGATAGATAAGAAGGCCAAAAAGTGTATCTTTATTGGATATAAATATGGTCTCAAAGGTTATAAGCTTTGGAACCTAGAAACTAAGAAGGTAGTGTATAGCCGAGATGTGGAATTTAGAGAAATGAAGGATGCTATTAAACAGGAAGTCCTACCAAGTAAGGAAGAACTAGAGAAAATAGAGTTTGATTTAAAGGATAATGAGTCAGACTCTACAAAAGAACATGAATCAAAAGAAGAACATCCTCATACTCCAATATTGAGGAGATCTGTTGGAGAAAGAAGGCTACTATAAAGGTATACTCCATTTTATTTCCATTCAAATTTTTCTTTGTCTATTATTGATGATGATCCTAGAACTATCAGGGAGGCAGTGGATTCAAAGGATGGAAATATCTTGAAAAGGGCCATGGATGAAGAAATGACATCTTTGGATAAGAATGAGGCTTGGGATCTAGTGGAGTTGTCGACTGGAAGAAATTCCATTGGTAGCAAATGGGTATTTAAAAAGAAGCTGAATGCAGAAGGAAAAGTGGAGAAATACAAAGATCGGTTAGTAGAAAAGGGTTATTCCTAGGTTGAGGGAATTGATTTTGGTGAGATTTTTTCTCCTGTTGCCAAGTTAACCTCTATAAGATTCTGTTATCTGTTGCTGCTGCATTTGTTTTTGAAATAGAACAAATGGATGTGAAGACAACATCCCTACATGGGGATTTGGAAGAAGAAATCTATATGAAGCAACCAAAAGGTTATGCTGTGAAGGGAAATAAGGAGCTGGTATGCAAGTTGAAAAAGTCCCTGTATGGTTTAAAAGAATCACCAAGGATGTGGTATAAAAAATTTGATACTTAGATGTTGGGACTTGGCTTCACAAGAAGCAAAGAGGACCACTGTATATATTTTAAATTAATTGGTGATCATTTGACTTATTTGGTCTTGTATGTGGATGACATGTTGCTGATAGGAAACAACAAGGAGATTATCCAGGATGTGAAAAATCAGTTTTCCTTTAAATTTGACCTGAAGGATATCGGTGCTTGAAATTTCATTTTGGGCATGGAAATTAAAAGAGATCAGAAAAGGAGGAAACTCTGGTTAAATCAGAGAAAATATGTCAACACAATATTGTAGAGGTTTAATATGTAGGAATGTAAACCGATCAAGGTTCCTATTCCTGTTGGTGTAAAGTTATCTACGGATTAGTGTCCCAAGACACATGAAGAGGAGGAGGACATGTCTTGTGTTCCATATGTGAGTGCAATTGGTAGTTTGATGTATGCAATTGTCTATACTAGACCGGACATTGCAGATGCAGTGGGAGTTTTGAGCAGGTATATGTCAAAACCAGGGAAGGAGCATTGGATAGCATTAAAAAGGGTTCTCAGGTATTTGCGTGGCACTACTAGCTATGGATTGTGATATGAAGGAAGATGAGGATTGGATAGAGTGGTGGATATACATGGCTTTGTGGAGGTTGGAGATATAGAGTATAGGAGATATACAAGTGGGTATGTGTTTAACCTGTTTGGAGGAGCAATAAGTTGGATGAGCAAAAGACAGGATGTAGTGGCACTTTCAACTATAGACGCTGAATACATGACAACCACTCATGCAATTAAGGAAACAATATGGTTACAAAGATCATGTTCAGGTATTGGGTTGGTACAACAAGCTCTAAGGATAGATTGTGACAGTCAGAGTGCAATTTTTATAGCGAAGAACCTAACTCATCATTCAAAGACAAAGCACATGGTTGAAGAAAATAAAGTATTGCTGATGAAGGTGGACACTTTAAAAAATGTTGCATATGGTTTTTCGACACATGGTTTCTTTGTCGATGGTTTTCTATTTCCAGTTAAGGAATTAGGGTTGTTGACTAATACAGGTCATTGGGTTAGGGTTTTGGATGTCGCTGGCTCCTATATGTATATTGTATTGTAAACAATGTAACAAAATGAAAATATATAATATGATGGTTTTCCCGGTTTGGGTTTCCAGGGGAAAAATCTCTATGTAATGTTTGTATTTTCCATTGTATATTTTCTTCTCTTTAACTGAATATCTGTTTGCAATAGATATTGTACAAGGTTAAAATCTACAGTTTGTGTGGATGATTGTTTCCTTCCCCAAAATGTAATGCTTCCATTGTCCTGAAGCCTGCACAATGGAATACATTTCTTTGTCATAAGTGGGATACTTTCAGACTGTGTCACATTATGATATGCCACTGGATGTCCCCATTGAGTAAGAACTGCCCCAATAGCATATTTAGAGGCATCTGTCTTGATCTCAAATGGTTGTTGCAAGTCTATTAATGCGAGTACTGAGGCACAACAGAGGTGATATTTCAATTCTATGAATGCCTTCTGTTGAGATTTCGACCAAAAGAATTTTTCTTTCTCTCCTCCCTTGGTGACTTAAATCAAGGGCCAAGTGATATGAGAGAATCCCAACATGAACCTACGGTAGAAATTAGCAAGACCCAGAAAGTTGCAAAGCTTTGTTAGAGTGGTCGAGGCTCGCCAATCCCAGATGACTTGGATCTTGGTTGGATCCACATGCACCCCATGCTCATCAATAATGTATCCCAGATACTGAACCTGGGTCATGCCAAAAGTTCACTTCTCCAAATTGGCACACAACTTGTGTTTCCATAATGTTTGGAGGACCTCTTGGATGTGGTGGAGGTGCTCTTCCCAAGTCTGGATGAAGATCAGGATGTCATCCAAGTATACTACTACAAATGAGTTGGTGAATGGCTTCAATATGTCGTCCATTAGCCTCATGAAGGTTGCGGGAGCATTCATCATGTAATATCCCTAAGGACGAGCCTCGTTGTAATCATGTTTATGAATTATAAATGATGTTTATGAATTGTAAATCATGTTTTGTAGGTTGGTGAGCCAAGTATTGATAAGCTCGTGGGCTTATGTGTTTATTAAGCTGGAGAGCCTAAGTGTCAAAGGCCAGGAGCCTATTTTTTTATATGTAATATGCAGAACATTAATAAAGATTAAACATCGCTGCAGGCAGACCAACCACGAAGAAAGAGTGACGGGGGACTAAGATTCCACAAGGTGGGTAAGGGAAAATGGGCTGAAAGGTTGGAAATAGAGGCTAAGTGTTGAGCCTAGGGGCTAATATTAGGGGCTTGAGTTCTTAGGAATAATAATTTATTATTATTCCAAAAGCTATGTGAAATGTATGTTTTTATCTTAAGTTCTTGGAAGGGGGAACATGTGCAAAAGGGAACGCATGTTGATGGAGCGCATGCATCCTCATGGGAGACATGTGTCATCCCAAGCACATGCAATTTAACTGAAGAATTGAGCCGTGATGGGGGTTCGTCCTCCATTCGATTTCCCACTATATGAACTAAGGGATCTCTGCATCTGAGTTTTGTAAGCCTCACATAGCTCTGAAAACTGAAGCCTATGATGTTTTCTTGAGAAACTGATACACCTTTGTCCGAAATGTTGAGTCTGTGTTCAACCTCTACGTGAATTTCTTGTCACGCATCCTGCAAATGAATGTTACCTAAACTGTGCTGTGTCTTAGTGGCCTGTTGCCGTTTCCTGGTTCCACACCCCATTTTTCCTGTTGCTTCTGTCACCCGTGAGTTATCCAAAAGCTATTGCTGCTCCTGTTATCCTGAACTTGCAGTAATTGAGTTGAAAACTGGTTGAAGAACCAAGTTGTTAGGCCTGTGGTAGAAGAGGTAGGTTTTCAATCCTGTGAGCAACTCTCTCCAGGTGAGAGAGTCTGTTGGGAAGTGGTTTTCTCCCAAAGAGAGTCCAGCGCCAACTACAGATCTCCGAGACTTCCTGATTTGGCCTATTGCTGAGACCCAGAGAGGGAGGTGAAGCACTGATGGACTGTGCTTGTGAAGGTGTATACTCCTGAGTAGAACATGAATGTGGGGAATGAGAGTCCGTGAGTAGTGGGCTTAAGAAGGCTCCTGGAGAGAATCCTTTTGATTTCTCTGTGCAGTTTTCCTATAACCTCAGCCTAGTTTGGGATTCCCTTGCCTTGGGTGAATCTTAGTCCCAGCTCGGGGGTGACCCATTGTTGAGAATGATGAGCAGTGAGGTCTAAGGCTGGGAGGTTCGTGGAAGGTATGCACGTGGTTGGTCACTGATAGACTATGCTTGTGAAGGTGTATACTCCCAAGAGGGACAGGCATGTGGGGAATGAGAGTCTGTGAGTAGTGGGCGTAAGAAGGCTCCTGGAGAGAATCCTTTCGATTGCTCTATGCAGTTTTCCTGTAACCTCTGCCTAGTCTAGGATTTCCTTACCTTGGGTGGAGCTTTGTCCCAGCTCAGGGGTGACCCGCTATTGAGCGTGATGAGAAGTGAGGTCTAAGGATGGGAGGTTCATGAAAGGTCTGCACGTGGTTGTTGGAGTTACTACGGTTTCAAATATAAGTATATGCACGTGTTTAATTTCAATTAAAATGCATGTATGTGATGCTTGCAATATTATCATGTATTCTTTTGCGATGATGTTTACTGTTGATTCCATTAATTCTGTATGTTAGCAGTAATTATATGTTTACTCCATTAATCCATTTAAATTCATTTAAATGCATACTACATAAGTATGAGAATGTTTCCACATAGTAGCATTTCTCGACAAGTGGGTTGATGGCCCATGATGTTACAATATGGTATCAGAGCCCAAGGTTTCAACACTGAGCCTAGATGGGTTGGATAAGTGGTCTTTGGACCCAAGGTTTCGAGAGGAAATTGTGTCTGGAGGACTAATTTTGAACCTTAGAATGTTTCTGAGTTCCAACGGGTTACTTGGTCATGTACGAAGCTCAGGAGAAGTAGCGGTAGAATAAAACCGTAGCCAGTGTGGTATTTGACCACAGAGAGAGAGGGAACTCAACACTTAGGGTGTTGGAGCTGTAGGATCTATTCAGAAAGAAGGGAAAAACCTTTATGACCATTATATCCGGAGAAGGTGCCAGGAGGATATCTGAGAAGCCTTTTGGGAGTTTGACTGTTGGGAAAAGTAGGGTGCGCTGAGACACAAACCCATGAAACCTAAAACTACGAAGTCCCGAGAAGATATACACCGTAGATCTGGGAAAAATATCTCGTCCATTAGATCGAGCAGAAGAGAAGAGGGTAATTTCAGGAGTTCGGGTGTTGGGAGAAGTGGGATGTGCTGATGCACAAAATCTCGAAGCCTGAAATCGAAAAATCCCTAAGAGCTAAAGTAGTGGGTCAGGTTGACGTCACTTGGATGGATGTGGGCCCATGGGATGTGTGACATGTACCAGTGGGACCCAAAGGAAAAGTAGACATAGTGGGGCCAGAGGGCATCACCTGAGGTAATGTGGACCTTCTTAAGCACACCATGTGTCACCACCCTGGTTGGTGACAACTGTGCTGTGGGCTCGGTGGCTAGAAAAGTCGAAAGTTTGGAAGTCGGGAGTTGGAGAGGGAAGCGAGTGTGAGATCCTCCAAGATCAAAATCTGGAAACCCCAAAACCCCGAAACCCAAAGCCCCGAAGTTTCGATTAGAGAACCTTGAGATCTAGCGGTTGGTCACAAAGCATGGTCGCATGGGTTGGGAAATTGAGAGAAAAGGGATAATGCCCGAGTGCACTACAGATCCGAGAAGAAATTAGAAAATTCATGGAAACTAAATGTTTTCTTGAATCAAGTTGTTTATGAATGTTGTGGGATTTGTTAAGGAATAATGACCTGACAAAGTTTGGTTGTCATCACGTTGTTATGCAGAAGTTCAACAAGCACCAGAACCGAATAGAATTTCCACTGAGTGAAAAAGAAATGGATAGGGCATGGACTGCTTCCAGTTTCGAGGACAAAGCAAAATGAATGGTTGGGGTTTGCGAGGCTGATCTTGAAAAGGTTCAACTAGATCGAGCCCTAACTCCTTTTACCCCGACCTCGTTGGGGACATGCAAAGAAGGATCAAGAAAGAGAATACCGCTCTGATACCACTGATCCTAATTTATACAGGAACACAAAAGAATACACAAATAACCATGAATACAAAGATGCAATGGAAATAACACTTCATTTCATTAATATCAAAGAACTGAAATTTGTTTACAGACATAATAGAAATATTTCTGTTCTAAGACTTTTGCGACCATTGTTTTGTTCAGAGAGTTCTTTCGGATTCATCGCATAGGTTTTCTGATATTCGACGTTTCTGACCAAACTAGTGTGGTCCATCATCAGGAAAGCGTTTTTTGAAAAATGAAGGAAAAAAGAATAAAACACGTATATAAATACTTGAAAAGTTTTTTGTAAGGAGCCGACATAATGAAATCAATAATTATAAAATTTTTAGAAATTATAATTGTCTGTTTAATTAATTAATTATTTGATTTAATAATTAATTACTTGTTTGTTTATAAATTTTTATTTAACAAGAGCTGACTGGACAATGTTTAGGAATTAATAACTAGATTTATTCATATTAGCTAGGGTAGGGATCCAATTTTGACTAATTTTCCATCCATCATCTCTGTTTAGATTATTAGGTTGTTTTT
>JZKD02S1607590.1:109336-121836 GCA_000966675.3 Picea glauca | reverse complement strand
GCAGACTTATTATTTTAAATCAAATAATTAATTAATTAAACAGACAATTATAATTTCTAAAATTTTTATAATTATTGATTTCATTATGTCGGCTCCTTACAAAAAACTTTTCAAGTATTTATATACGTGTTTTATTCTTTTTTCCTTCATTTTTCAGAAAACGCTTTCCTGATGATGGACCACACTAGTTTGGTCCGAAACGTCGAATATCAGAAAACCTATGCGATGAATCCGAAAGAACTCTCTGAACATAATAGAAATAAACTAGCTAGGGCGCTGGTAGCTTATCTCTGAGAAGAGATGTGGCAGCTACAAGCCTCTGAACTCTGTGTTACAATGAGGATCAAAGTCCTATATGTTATTGAGAAACAATGGAAACTGTAAACATCCACAAACCTAACCCTAGGAGATGAAACACCAGAATATGGGCCCCACCGGGGTAAATTGGTACATCAATTTCTCGGGGTCGTAACTTGGGCATACTATCTCTGTTTGACACATATGATACATCGTTAGAAATATATATCTGAGGAATAAAACTGTTGATAGTGAATGCCATTTTTTTTAAATGGAGCAATATTCATCGACCGGTTGATGCCCAACAAACATCGTTTAGGGCCTCAAAATGGCTCCGGAAGTTCAAGACTCGAAAAACTGCCATAAATAGTAAATTGTGCTACAATTAAGGAAGCTAAAAAATTGAAAGAAACAATGGTGGGGGTCTAAGTGGAATAGGAGGGTGGCCACCAATATCCACCTGGATCTTTCCTCTCCACTTAGGAAGCAATGGTCCTTATTGCATTGAGTTCCTCCATGAGATGAGGAAACTTCTTTTGAACTTGGTCCCTAGTGAGCCACTTGCCCCGGTGAAGGAGTTGGCCTGCTTTTACAAATTGATATAGATGGATCCTCTACTGGAGGGTGTTATTGATCTATGTCATTCAAGAGAAAGGAGGAAGCCCAAGTTGTGTGAAAATTTCATGTCCCAGAGAAGGATCACATAGTCGATTTTGAACTAGAGGTTCTTGAGGAGGAAACTGAACGGTTGGAATTCTACGAGGAGAACTCCCGAAATAGCAAGGACCGTAGGATCCAAGAAAGTTGCGAGGAAGTTAAGCATTAGACAGATCCACTTTCGAAAGGTAGGATTTAATGTGGACCGTTGAATTCGATCATTGGACCATCGAGATCATTTCGACATTTCGGGGGTCATAAGTCTGAAGTGTGGACGAAACCTTTGGTTGATCAAATCCACGAAATGCGAAAGCAGTTTTCGTGTATAAAGGCGAAGAGAGACGAGGTCAGAATTTCAAAACTTCAGAATTTGGGGTTTCAGAGGTCCCGAGGACGAGTGATCGTGACACAGGAGGGAGGAAAGTCCGAAATTAAAAATCGTGACAGGACATTTTTTCGGCATTTCGGGAATTGGCATTTCGACATTTCCGTTGACAAGGAGTAGAGCACTCCACATCAGAAGCTCCAAGATCATGAAATGTGAAGAAGTTGCAGAGGAGAGTTTCGACATTTCAGGATCCGGGATCTCGAGGAGATAGTGATTAGAATTGAGAGCATCACAAACTCCTGGTACGCGAAATCGTGCCAGCTGTCGGATTAAGGGAAGAACCACAGCCGTTGATCTCCTTAGAAGTGGGATAACACCATTTCGATATTTCAGGGTTCAACATACCGGGAATCCTGATGACAAGGGATGGGACATAGTGAAAGGGAAATCCCAAAGTTGCGAAGCGCGATACAACTTAAAGTGGATTTTCGGGATTACGACAATTCGGGTTTCGGGACTCCGGGAGTTGAGAGGTAGAGTTGCACGTCATTGCAACTCCCGAAATTGCAAGAAGCAGGAAGCCGAAAAGGCAGGGTCCCAGGTACTTGTTGGAGGACAGGTGTGATGAAGGTCATAGGGTTGGTCAAACGTCAGGGAAAATTCCGAAAGATCATAAGGGGAGGAATTTCAGAAACCGGGAAATCATAAGGAAAGAGGGATGTGTGTTGGTCGTCCACTCAAGTCCCGAAAAGATGAAATAAGTGGCAAGAAAAATTGTGTGTTTGGTATTTTGGGTTTGAGAGGTTGAAGAGGTAAGGCACTCGACAACAAGATTCAGGAACTTGCAAAATCCGGTATCCCGAAAGGAAAAGGGGAAAGTCCCAATGTCAGTTGGATGTTGATTGTGGAGTTCATGCCAGTGAAAATATCATGTGAGCATAACTCAGAAGGACCTATGAAATACACTCAGTTGGGTGTGTAAGGAATTTTCGAGAGGAAATAAAAGAGCCAGTCAGACTCTAAGGGCTGAAATTGAAAGATCCTGTGCGGACCTCGACCTGAGGGTTGGGGGTCTGCATTAGTGTGGTATCAGAGTGAGAAAGAGTTCTTTGCTTTCTATAGCAAAGAAAAGAGAAAATATTTGCATCCATGCCGCCAAGAAGGAGAGAGAGGCCAATGCCTGATCCAACAGTGGAAAGGGATATGCGTGAACTACGTGCTAGGCTTGATGCCATGGAGACAACACAGAGGCACACAGTCAATGCTGGGGATATCAGTGAGGCTGAAAGTGAAAATGAAACTAGAAATGAGGGAGAAGAAATTCCAACCAAAGATACAACAGATGAATGCCTATTCAGGGCTGTTGCGAGGATAGGTGCCAGAGTGAAAATGGACATCCCAGTATATGAAGGAAACCTTGATGTAGAAGAACTTCTGGACTGGATTAGAACTTTGGATAAATATTTTGATTATGAGGATATTGAGGAAGACAAGAAGGTCAAACATGCTGTCACAAGACTTAAAGGACATGCAACATTATGGTGGGATGAACTACACGCTGACAAACGTTGCAAAGGAAAGCAAAAAATCAAAAGCTGGGATAGAATGGTTGCAAAGATGAAAGCCAAATTCATACCCAAGGATTATCAAATTACTCTGTTTCAGAGAATGTAGAATTTGAGATAGAAGCTGATGTCAGTGAAAGAATACACTGAAGATTTCTACAGGATAAACATCAGAGTAGGTCATTAGGAAAGTGATGATGAAAAGGTTTCCAGGTACATGAATGGTATGTGATATGACATTCAAGATGAGATGAGCATGATGAGCCTTCGAAATGTGGAGGATGCTTATCAGATGGCTCTAAAATATGAAGAGAAGTTGAGACGAAAGCAAGGTGAAAGAGGCCGAGGCAGAAGTCAAGCCAGAGGAAAAACAATTGCCCAAGACAAGAATCATAAACCTAAAGAAGAGTGGAAGAAACCTCAAACTCAAAATGAGAGAGGTGGAAGCTCACAGAGAGGACAGTATGCTGATAGGAATACTTTTCCTCGAACCAGAGGAAGAGGAAGAGGCAGAGGTGGAGAAATAAAATGCTTTACCTGTGGAAAAAATGGACACAAATCATATGAATGTCCAGATAGAAAGAAAGAAGGAGGTGAAACTCACATTGCCGAAGCACAAGGACAGAATGTTGAGGTAGAAGATGCTGAGGGTGGAAGATCCTTGATGATGAGAAAAGTTATCTTAACACCAGAGAAGGAGGAAGAGAACCCAACCCAAAGGAACAAACTTTTTCGGACTGCTTGCAAGACTAAAGACATGGTATGCAAAGTCATTGTGGATAGTGGTAGCACAAACAATCTCGTTTCTACAGAGATGGTAGAAAAGCTGGAGCTGGAGACTATTGAACATCCAAGCCCATACAAAGTTTCATGGATGCAAAAAGAACATCAGGTAAATGCCACTAAACAATGTTTAGTTGAATTTAAAATAGGAGGATACAAGGATGAAATATTATGTGATGTCATTCCCATGGATGTTTGTCATCTATTGCTGGGTAGACCGTGGCAATATGACAAGAATGTGATTCACGATGGGATAAAAAACACATACACCCTGGAGAAGAATGGGAGAACTCACATGTTGCTGCCGATTAAGGATAAAGAAGTGAAACCAGAGGCGAGTAACACTGTACTTCTCATGAGTGGGAAGGAACTTCTTAAAGAGGTTAAGAAGAAGGAATATACACAATTCATCATGGTCAGGAAGCCTAGAATTGTTTTAACCAGTACATGAGTGGATGATTTACTAGAGGAAATCCAGAAGTTGCTGGAAGAATTTGCTGATATAGTAGTGGACAAACTACCTTGTTCGTTTCCACTGATAAGAAGTATAAGTCATCACATTGATCTTATACTTGGAGCTAGTTTACCAAACAAAGAAGCGTATAGATTGACGCCACAGGAGAATGAAGAGGTCAAGAGACAAGTCTAAGATTTAATGGACAAAGGATTGGTTAGAGAGAGCTTGAGTCCGTGCGGTGTTCCAACAGTGCTCATCCCAAAGAAATATGGAGGCTGGAGGATGTGTACAGACTCGAGGGAAATCAACAAGATTACCACAGATATAGATTTCCTTTGCCAAGGATGGATGATTTGATGGATTGCTTGAGTGGAGCAATTTTTTTTTCAAAGATTGATTTGAAGAGTGGATATCATCAAATCCGAATAAGAGAAGGTGATGAATGGAAGACAACATTCAAGACAAATGAAGGGCTGTATGAATGGCTTGTTATGCCATTTGTCTTAAAAAATGCGCCCAACACTTTCATGAGATTGATGAATGAAGTCCTGAAAGAGTTTATCAGGAAGTTCGTCATTGTATATCTGGACGATATATTAATTTTCAACAAAACATAAGCATAGCATTTGAAGCATTTAGCTATGGTTATGAGGAGGTTATAGCAAGAGAAGTTGTTGATAAATATGAAGAAATCAACATTTATGAGGACTTAACTCATTTATTTGGGTTTTGTTATCTCTACAAATGAGCTGAAGATGGATCTGGAAAAGGTAGAGGCAATTAAAAATTGGCCATCACCGAAAAGTGTATTTGAGGTTCGAAGCTTCCATGGATTAGCTAGTTTCTACAGGAAATTCATCCAAAATTTCAGTGGGATTAGCGCACCAATGATGGAAACGATGAAGAAAAGACATAAATCTTTTCACTGGATAGAGGAAGCAAAGAAAAGTTTCAATCTGTTGAAAAGGAAGATTACTGAACAACCAATTTTGGTGTTGCCAGATTTCAACAAGACGTTTCAGGTCAAATGTGACGTAAGCAGATTTTCCATAGGAGCGGTCTTGATCCAAGACGATAGACTGATCGCATACTTCAGTGAGAAACTAAATGAAGCAAAGGTTAAGTACTCCACATATGACAAAGAATTTATGCAGTCATACAAGTGCTGAAGCAATGGAGACATTATTTGGTTCCTAAAGAGTTTGTTTTGTATAGTGATAATCATGCCTTACAATTCGTGACTCAATAGGAGAAGTTGAACCAAAGACATGTTAAATGGGTTGAATACATGCAGAATTTTACTTCTGTAATTAAACATATTTCTGGAACTGCTAACAAAGTAGCTGATTCTTTGAGCAGGAAATGTTTGCTTATGCAAGAATTTAGAGTCAAAACTTTGGGTTTTGATAATCTTAAAGAAATGTATAGAGACGATCCAGATTTTAAAGAGGCATATGAGGCATCTGAGAATCCAATTCTCAGGGACAGAAGCTAGTGGACCGAATATATGATCCAATATGGATTATTATTCAGAGGCAATCAATTATGTATTCCAAAATGCTCCATGAGGGAGAATCTGTTGAAAGAAAAACATAGTGGAGGATTGGGCGGACATTTCGGTCATGAAAAAACGTTCTCAAAATTTAATGGCTCATATTTTTGGCTGGGGATGAGGACCGATGTCAAAATATTTGTGGACAAATGTAGAATTTATCAGCACACAAAGGGAAAAAGGTAGAACACAGGGTTATACCAGCCGTTACCTATACCTGAAAGGCCATGGGATGCAGTGAGCATGGATTTTGTATTAGGGATGCCAAGGACACAAAGAGGATTTGATTCAATCTCTGTGGTGGTAGACATATTTTCAAATATGGCACATTTCATACCATGTTAGAAAACCAGCGACACAACTCATATTGAGAACCTGTTTTTCAAGGAAGTTGTCAGACTTCACGACTTACCAAGAAGTATAGTTTCAGATCGAGACACCAAGTTCGTGGGACATTTCTAGAGGACTTTGTAGAAGAAGTTGGGGACAAATTTGTCATTTAACTCAGCTTATCATCCTCAGATGGATGGACAAACAAAAGTTGTTAATAGAAGCTTGGGATATTTGCTAAGGAGCCTAGTGACTGAACACCATAGTCAGTGGGATCACATTCTGCCACAGGCGGAATTTGCTTACAATGATTCATTTAACAGAAGCACAGGGCAGAGTCCATTCCAAATTGTGTATGGAATGCATCCAAGAGGATTTTCTGAATTGAAAGATTTGGAACAAACTGAATTCAGGAGTGCTAGTGCAGAGGATTTTGCAGAAGCGATGAAGGAGCTTCATAACCAAGTCAAGGAGCGATTGCAGAATTCGAATCAAGAATACAAGCACAAAGAAGATCAACAAAGGCGAGAACTTCAATTTGAAGTCAACGATCTGATTCTTTCACATATGAGAAAAGAAAGGTTCCCAAGGGGAACATATAACAAACTGAAGATGAAGAAGATTGGACCATGCAAGATCGTGAAGAAATTTGGGGCAAACACATATGAGATTGAATTACCCGATGGGATTGGAATTTCACCGATATTCAACATCTCATATTTGTACCCTTACAGAGCTAAAGAAGCAGGAGTAGACAGTGAACAGACAGAGGTTCAGTGGACTAAACAAATTCCTGTAGCTACAAAGCCACATATGGAAAGTATAAATGATAAGAGGGTCAGCAGGAGGACCAAGAGGAAAGAGTATTTTGAATACTTGGTCAAATGGAAGGGAGGATGAAGCAGAAATTCATAAGTATGGACAGACCATGCAAGAGCTCATGAACAAGAGTTCATGAAAATTTTCAAGCGAGAGAGTATGATGCATGAGCATCGCAAGCAGCCAACCAAGTGAGCATGAAGGCAAAAGACAGCTGTAAGGTGAAACACACATTTTACATGTTTTGGAAGTGTTTTGAAGAATTAATATAATGGTTAAAGGGAAGCATACTTGCGTATTGTAAACAGATCATGAGTGATTCGCTCTCATCTGTAGGAGGTAGAGGCATTTATGCATAGTTAATGAAAGTAGGTAGATTTAAATTCCAGATTAGACAGTTTTAGGAACAGGAGGGAAAAAGACTATAGACACCCTCACCTTTGTACCATTGTATCGATCAAAATTAGATCATTAAGGACATTAACATAGAGAAGAAGCAAAAAGTTGTAGAGAAGAACCCATGTACAAAAGTTCTGAATTAATATATGAAGCTTTGATTCAGACTCATGGTGTTATAATGCTTTATGTGTATACATCTTGAATGCTATGCTTATGGTTGTTTTATTCTCTCTGTCATGCATTTGTTATTATGCTATGTGTGAATGTATGTTTTCATGTTGGATGTTTGAAAACTGAGAGAGAGAGAGAATGAGTTTCAATTGTTTCTCTTCCTGAGTGATAGAAGTTCCTGCAAGGAGTGCAGTGGAAGTGTCTGCAAGGTGTGCTTTGACAGGGTTTAGAGTTTATCTATGAAAGCTCAGGAGGGATACCATTGTTCTCATTCCAGTAGAAGTGCAAGACAAGCACAAAAGCCGTGCAAGGTGTGCGTAGGCAGGTCGAGACCTTAGAACTTATCAACTAAGGTTGAGAGATTGAAGGGCTGCTGTTTCTGAGAAAGTGCATAGAGTCGGGAGTTCAAGTACGCTGAAGTATTTGGAGGATCGCTGCAAGGAGTGCATGCAAAAGACTCCTTGAGGACCTGAGTTACGAAGAAAGATCAGAAGGGTTAGGGCCTTTGAATCATTCAAGAGAAAGAAGAAATCCCAAGTTGTGTGCAGAAGTCACGTCCCAGAGAAGGATCGCAAAGTCGATTTTGAACTAGAGGTTCTTGAGGAGGAAACTGAATGGTCGAAATTCTCCAAGGAGAACTCCCGAAATAGCGAGGACCATAGGATCCAAGAAAGTTGCAGGGAAGTTAAGCATTGGACAGATCCACCTTCGAAAGGTAGGATTTAATGTGGACCGTTGATTTCGATCATTGGACCGTCGAGATCATTTCGACATTTCGAGGGTCATAAGTCTGAAGTGTGGATGAAACCTTTGGTTGATCAAATCCCCGAAACGCGAAAAGAGTTTTCATGTATAAAGACGAAGAGCGTCGAGGTCAGAATTTCAGAACTTCAGAATTCGAGGTTTTGGAGGGGGACACAGGAGGGAGGGAAGTCCAAAATCAGAAATCGCGGCAGGACATTTTTTCAGCATTTTGGGAATCTGCATTTCGGCATTTCCGTTGACAAGGATTAGAGCACTCCACATTAGAAGCTCTGAGATCAAGAAACATGAAGAAGTTGCGAAGGAGTGTTTTGGCATTTCAGGATCCAAGATCTCGATGAGACAATGATTGGAATTGAGAGCATCATGAACTCCCAGTACGCGAAATCGCGCCAGTCGTTAGATCAAGGGAAGAACCATAGCCGTTGATCTCCTTAGAAGTGGGATAGCACCATTTTGGTATTTCGGGGTTTGACATACCGGGAATCCTAATGAAAAGGGATATAACATAGTGAAAGGGAAATCCCAAAGTCATGAAGCACGATAGAACTTAAAGTGGATTTTTGAGATTACGACAATTCGGGTTTCGAGACTTCGGGAGTCGAGAGGTAGAGTTGCACGTCATCGCAACTCCCGAAATTGTGAGAAGCAGGAAGCTGAAAAGGCAGGGTCCCAGGTACTTGTTGGAGGACACGTGTGACGAAGGTCATAGGGTTGGTGAAACATCGGGAAAATTTTTGAAAGATCATAAGGGGAGGAATTTCAAAAACCGGGAAATCATAAGGAAAGAGGGACATGTGTTCGTCGTCCACTCAAGTCCCAGAAAGACAAAATAAGTGGCAAGAAAAGTCGTGTGTTTGGTATTTCAGGTTTCAGAGGTCGAAGAGGTAAGGTGCTCGACAACAAGATTCACGAACTCACGAAATCCGGTATCCCGAAAGGAAAATGGGAAAGTCCCAATGTCAGTTGGATGTTGATCATGGAGTTCATGCTAGTGCAAAGATCACGTGAGCATAACTCAGAAGGACCTGTGAAATACACTCAGTTGGGTGTGTAAGGAATTTTCGAGAGGAAATAAAAGAGCCAGTCAGACTCTAAGGGCCGAAATTGAAAGATCTTGTGTGGACCTCGACTTGAGGGTTAGGGGTTTGCGTCAATGGTGTATGGACCATATCAGAACGGGAAAATCTTGTGGTGGGGTCCAACGAGGTGCTCCTTATGCAAATGTAGCCACACTTTTTCACCCACCTGGAAGTTGTGTTGCACCCAATGCTGATCATGCCGCTACTTTTACTTAGCATGGGATCTGTCCAATATGTCATGAACCTATTGGTGAATGTGCTGAATGTGCTCAATGAAGCTATTTTCCTTGGTAGCTTCATACTGGACATTAGCCGAATTAACTTGAGTAGCTGCAAATGGTATGGCTACGTCAATGGGACATAATGGCTAGAATCCCAAGCCCACCTGAAAGGG
This sequence comes from Picea glauca, assembly GCA_000966675.3. NCBI lineage: Eukaryota > Viridiplantae > Streptophyta > Pinopsida > Pinales > Pinaceae > Picea > Picea glauca. The sequence goes on along the minus strand of JZKD02S1607590.1, from coordinate 112,240 downwards.
GTTGTGGTCGGTTGAGAAGTGGAGGGCCTAGTTATAGCTATGTTGTACATAGGGGAGGCTCTCATCCCATGTGGATTGATGATTTGAGTTGTACATGCAAAAAATGCACAGGATCATCTTGTTGACGACCTCTGTCTGGCCATCATTTTGGGGATGGAAAGCTGTGGACTTGGTGAGCTTGGTGTCCAACATTGACCAGAGGATGGACCAAAATATACTGAGGAACCTGCTGTCCTGATCTGAGATGATAGACTGTGGGATCCCAAATTGTACCCACACTTGTTCAAAGAAGAGTTTAGCAGTGGCTTCTGCTGTGATATTCTTCTTGCAGGCCGCCATAATGGCCATCTTTGAGAATTTATCGACGACCAAAAAAACACAGTCGTTGCCATGCTTAGTAGAAGGAAGGCTCGACATATAACCCATGGAGATGGATTCCCAAGGTCGACTAGGGTTAGGCAACAAAGTATAGAGGCCTTGCTTCTTGATGGTCATTTGGTAATGGCGCAAGGAGTGCAAGATCTGATGTACTTCCCGACATCTTGTCGAAGGTTTTGCCAATATAAATACTTCTGTGGTACTTCCACTGTTTTCTTGACCCAAAAATGTCCAGTGACTCGACTATAGTGCGCTTCCCAAATAATCTTGGCACACTTGCTTGAAGGAACACAAAGGTGTCCCAGGTGAAATAGTAGTTCATCCTGGAGGTGAAAATTTGAAACTCGATTACCCTCTAATATGTGTGGCCGAAATCTGGATCTATCTTGTAGAGAAGAGTCTAATCAGAAGTATCATTCCTACAAGATTTTAGCACGGTGGTTATCACCACGATCGGTGGTCGGCTGAGGCAGTCTGCAACATTATTGGTGCTTCCCTTCTTGTACTTGGTGTTCAAATGAAACAGTTGCAGATATGTGGACCACTTTTGATGGTGATCGATCTACAACTTCCCTTGTGTCTGTATGAACTGCAACGGTCTGTGGTATTTGTGGATGATCATTTCCTTCCCCAAATTGTAATGCTTCCATTGTCAGTAAGCCTGCACAATGGAATACATTTCTTTTTCATAAGTGGGATACTTTCAGACTGTGTCAGACCATGTCGCACTGTGATATGCCACGTGATGTCCCTGTTGAGTAAGAAATGCCCCAATAACATAGTCAGAGGCATCTGTATCGATCTCAAATGGTTGTTGCAAGTCTGGTAATCTAAGAACTGGGGCACAATAGAGGTGATGTTTCAATTCTACGAACGCCTTCTATTGACATTTTGACCAAAAGAATTTTGCTTTCGCTCCTCCCTTGGTGACTTGACTCAAGGGACAAGTGATATGAGAGAATCCCAACACGAACCTGTGGTAGAAATTAGCAAGACCCAGGAAGGTGCGAAGGTTTGTTAGTGTGGTCATGGTTGGCCAATCCTGGATGACTTGGATCTTGGTTGGATCTACATGCACCCCACGCTCATCCATAATGTATTCCAGATATTGAACCTGGGTTATGCCAAAAGTTCACTTCTCTAAATTGGCACACAAGTTGTGTTTTCACAATGTTTGGAGGACCTGTCAGATGTGGTGGAGGTGCTTTTCCCAAGTTTGGTTGAAGATTAGGATGTCATCCAAGTACACTAATACAAATGAGTAGGTGAATTGCCATAATATTCCATCCATCAACCTCATGAAGGTTGCAAGAGCATTCATCAACCCGAAAGGCATGACCAACCATTCGAAAAGGCCCTCCTTGGATTTGAAGGTAGTATTCCATACATCATATGCTTCGATTGGTACCTGGTGATACCCAAAATTCAAGTCTATCTTGCTAAAATATTTCACCCCTTTGAGTTATTCCAGATGGTCATCAATCTTTTGGATCAGGTACCTATTCCAGACAGTGATCTTGTTCAGCGCCTGATAGTCAATACAGAGTTTCGAAGTCCCATCCTTCTTCTGCACCAACATGATCGGGCTCCCATAGGGCGATGAACTTGGCCGGATGTGACCTTTTTGCAATAGCTCATAAATATACCTCTTGATTTCATTGTTCTCCAGAACAGAGTGTCGATAGATTAGTCCATTGGGTAGGGATGCACCTGGGGTTAGATCGATGGGGGGCTTGACCTGCACCCCTGCGGGTGAGGTGAAGATGTCCCAATACTCCTCCATGATCTTGTACATTTGTTGTTGTCATGCCGAGGATCCCTGTCTGGAGGTTGTGGCCATAATCTTCTTCTTTCCCTGAGGGCGGATTATCAGGAATTTTTTTTTCCCAGTTTTGGAAATGAGCTTACTGCATTGTTTTACAGTAACCAAAGAGATAGCGGCAGGCGGTGGTACCTATGGTATAATGTACAACTTATTTCCCAAGTTAACAATAATAGCATGAGGCCGAGACTCATACACAACATGTCACTTCCACAAGTATGGTTGGCCTAATAATAAATCACAAACATCAAGAGGAGCAATGTCACATAATATCTCATCGGTGAAGGGCTTGATGCTGTAGGGAAGGAAACACTATTGGCTGATGTTGAGATCCCGTCCTTAGTGAAGCCACCCGATGGTGTATGAGTGTGGGTGTGATGTGGTTGGCAAGCCCAACCACTTCACAAACTTTGCGGAAATGAGGTTCTTTTGGCTCCCACTATCGACAATGAACTGTAAAGGGGAACCCTTTACCCACATCTGGGAGTGGATGAGACACTCCTTCTCCTCTGGATAGTCCTATTTTTCCTTTTGGATCTTCATGGTGGAAACTATAACATCCCTAGCCACCAACAGGCCAGGTAATGCTACCAAAACAACCTTAAATGTTGCCTTTAGTGCTCTTATCTGTGACAACTCCAGCTTTAAACTACAGACTATGCCACACAAAGATACTTGGGGAAAAAAATACACATCCATAGAAC
>JZKD02S1607590.1:78247-109286 GCA_000966675.3 Picea glauca | reverse complement strand
CACACACACACATATATAACATATTATTGCGTGGAATAACAATAATCCTACACATGCAACATATACAACATACACAAGAAATACTCATCAATTGCAACATATGTACCATTACCCAACACGTAAATGAACATAAAATGATACTTTTCTTTTATTAGAAGACCACCAACTATGTGCAGACCTTCCATGAACCTCCCAGCCTTAGACCACACTGCTCATCACCCTTAGCAGTAGGTCAGCCCTGAGTTAGGACTAACTCCACCAGGCAAGGGAATTCTAGGCTTGGCAAGGGCAACAAGGAAGTTGCACAAAGCAATAGGAAGGACATTTTATCCCAGGAGCCACTTACATCCACAACCCACAGACCCTCATTCCCCATACGTCTGCTCCACCACAGGAGGATACACCTTCACTAATACAAGTACATTGGCTAGTACCCCTCCCTTACCTCAGGCTTTAGATATAGGCTGGACCAGAAGTCTTAGAGTATTGTATATTCTATAGGACTCTCTTCCAGGAGAACTCACTCCCCAAAAAACTCTCTCACATGGGAGAGTTTATCACAGGCCTGACAACTTACCTCTTCAACCATTATTCGACTAAGCTACAACTGGGTACAGGTAAGAACAACAAGATTCAACACTCAACTATATTACGGGTGACATCAGTAATAGGGAAACGGGTATGGACACCCAAACAGTAACAGTCAACACTAAGGCATAGCAAGGCTCATGCGATTACAGGATGCATCGGGCTTCTCAACAAGCAACACAAGACAACTTCACCGTTTATTGTTTCAGATATGCATGAGGGTAGGCAGAGGTTAGACGACAAAGGTCTCGGTTCAGACGGAGGATGGGAGAATGGACTCATGAAATCATGTGGAGGATGGCCGAATGAACAACGAACTACCATCAAGAATTGACTCACAGGTTATTAGTTCTAGAGATCCATGATGGATGCCCCCCCGGTTCACGGTTAGACAGTGGGTCGAGAATGGAAAGGCCCCACCACAACATAGCTGTCGCTTCAACTTTTAACTGCATAAGCCCAAGTCGACACTTGTATTCATGGAGCTGCATGTGCTCCATTTAGCCTACATCCCCAGCTACCAGGAACTTAGGATAACAAAACATATTATGTCCACCTTAGTTTTCAGGAAATAATATTAAAATATTATTCCTCTAGAGGTAAGCCCCCTAGCTTAGTCTCTAGGACAAAATACTTAGCCCCCCTTCGTTACCCTACCTAGTGGAGCTTAGTCCCCCATCTCTCTTTCTTTATGGTCGGTCTACATGCAACAATGTTTTTATATTAACAAAGTGCATAATTACATGTACAAAACATGCTCCTGGCCTTTAACACCTAGGCTCTCTAGCCTACTAGCCTACAAAACATGTTTACAATACATAGATATAACTAGGGCTTGTCCTTGGTTTATTACAATCCCCTCCCCTTATTTTTTTACTATCCTCAGTGCATCTTACTTACACATATATAATTAAAAAATTCTTCAAAAGCTCCAAGCTTTATCTATTGGAAGCCCATTATCCAGCTTTACTTTCAAGCACCAATTCTGGTATTCATACTGCAGCTAAAACTCAATTGCTCTATTCCATAGAGTTGCTTCAGGAAAGCATTCAACTTATTGTTCCTTGTAACATGCTTCAATTAAACCTCATTGAAAGCACCGAATGGATGTAGATCCACGATGTTCCATCCATTGATAAACTCTCAGCAGTGCTATGACTCCATAGACGTAAACACTTTGCTTGTACACCTATTCATTCAGAAGCAAAATTAGAACATACATGCAATATATATACATGCAATTCTAATAACATTATAACCTGTATACGAATTATGAGATACATAACATAAAATGAAGAGAGAATTGATACTTATCTTTTGATTGAGAAGACTTCCATATCAACATGTTCTAGGCCAAGGTACCAATCTCCAACAACATTCCAACCAACAGTCTCTCTTCCCCACATGCTTGTCCCACCCCAGGAGTGTGCACCTTCACTGTCACATAGTCCGGACAGGTCGGACCAAAAGTCTTAGAGCACCATGGCTCCTGGAGTTCCAACTACCCTCAGAGATTTCCAATCAACATCTTCCCCGAGCTACTCTTTGTAGTCAACATTCTAACTTTAATCAACATCATCTCATCTACATCACCCACATGTAGTTATCATGAGAAAACATAAAATAATTCATTTAGGAAATCCAATTAGTTCAAAAGGGAATTCAACTTTTTCCCCAAAACATGAAATTCTATTTCATAATTCATCTTAGCTGTTTCCATATTATGAATGCAGCCATCCTTGTGGTTTTCCACAGGCACCAAACTGCATACCATTTTTCCTGTAATGCTTCATCTTGCATACAACCAACAAATTGTCAGTATTTGTTGTACATCATATTCAATTGCAATATGTACAAAATCTTATGCAATGATCTTAGAATTTCTTGCACCTAGCAATTCAGTCACAATTACTCAACAATTTAATAAACTAGAACAACTCGTCATTCTATGCATATGCATGTTCACAGTAATATCTGTAAGTTCATTAATTATTTTTCTGAACAAGAAAATTTCCTGTAGTCAAAGCTCATGTGACTACTTGACTTGCAAATTTCCTGTTGCAATGTCTAACACCTCCCTGAAATGTCCTCAACTTCATGAGTTAACAACATTTCAACTATTAGTAACAATTATTTCCATGCAATAATATATATCCATGTTCTTACAAAACACATTCAATTAATGCATTTAGTATACAATTCTATCACTTACTATGCATGAGTGCAATTCTCAATGCATAATTAATCAGTGCACCTTGCATTGGATTACATAATGCTCTTTATCTCAGTCATGTATCTCACCGTCCATAAGTTGGAGTTCTAGCCAATGTGTTGACACATTCTCCATACACTTCCTATTGTCTTCCTAATTAAATGGATGCCTTCCTTTTCGACCCGAACACTACACCAAGAATATAATTCTATGGTGTTCATTAGTGTTAGCAAAAAGGTTGCAGCCCAAGTTTTATTTAAAGGTAGGAAGCTTTTAGTACCTGTGTGGCTCATAATATTTCCATATCCATACCTTTCCATATCCAACCATGTCCTAGTCTCATACATGACTAGCTTACTGGCATTCATTCCTATAACAGGTTCTTATCTTTTAATTCTTTGGTTATTACTCCATAACCAAATTAACATGACATTCTACTATGTCAGTGTGTGCATTCAGAAAATAAAAGATTTGAATTAATACAAACCTCCATCTTTTACCACATCTAATGGTATGCATTCAATAATATAATCATGTGATTTTATAAAATGACTCTGGATAAGGAAATTCTTACCTAAATTTCCTTTCAGCAATTATGCAAAAAGATTAATAAAAACTCATACCTGCATCACTGCCATCAATAAATTTTATACTACCTGAATGTCTAATGGAAGTAGAAGCTTTCATGCTTATTTTATCAAACTTATAACCAACACTTCAACTCTCTGTTGCTTCCCTCCTTATGCAACAACATCACCAACAACACTTGCAAACATGTAAGCATTCTTTCCTCTGGCTGAACCAACAAGCCATAACATACTTGCTGCCACATAAATTGCAACAACTTCATTCTCCCTATATACATTTTCCTTGTTGATCCCATAAGTCTACAATTCTTCCCTGATTCCTGGATCTTCTTATGCTCTCATTGTAGTCACTGTACATGACTATTTATTCCCTGAGCACTTTCGACGCAGTGCCCCTACCTCAGCGGGGTCTGCTGACCTCCCGGTCAAAGGATCTTTCAATCTTCTGAGTCGAATTGACTCTTCGGGCTTGTGATTGAACCCAAAAAAATTATACACATGCCCCCTTTTCTCCTTTAGGCATAGGTCCTGTCAAACCCATGATCTATTCCTGTGCGCTTCCAAAACTCCAAGTTTCATGCGCTAGCCCCTTTTTCATTAGTCCTTTCCTTCATAAGACCCTTGGTTATGAACTCATGGAAAACTGTGATTGTGGGCATGGGAGAGAGTGGTTTTAGGTCAACCCGCTTTTCACCCCGCAATTCACCTCTAGCTGCCATGCATCACTTTGTTAAAAATGTGGCATAAATTGAGGCCCACTCTCATATTTTTAACATCCGAGCAAGTTCTGGCTCTGCAATCCAACTTGTCCATCGATATCCAATCCTTTGGTGATGATCCACGATTAACGACTGCTATCTATTCTCCCTTTTCTACCTTCTTTCCACCTTCCACACATGATCCCACATCTACACAATCTGTCGACACATATCTCCCTTCCAAATCAACGACTACGATTGATTCCGACTCTTCGACCTTCGGGAGTTTCAACTCTCAACTATCTGCTTTTCCCTGTATGCCAATATTCTAGAGTGGAATATCTATTGACACCTGTCCTCAACAATCATACGGTTCTAATGAACTTCGGATCTCCAGCCTTTGAGAGTTCTCACATCTCCACACACACAAATCTCTGGAGTGAATTTCCCCGGAGTGACAGATCTTCTGCCATGCATCCTCTCCAAATCAATGACCCTGATTATCTTCGGGACTTCAGATATTTTCAACCAAGACCAGATCAACGGTCCTTTGACCTCCCCTTTGATCAACGATTGAGATCTCCTTTGGGACTTCAAGACTTTGATAAGTCCACTCTCCTACGCACACAAGGGTTAAGTCTCGTGTGCTTACCTCCAGATCCAACGGTTGCTGTTCCTTCACGCTCAGATCCAACGGATGGGAGCTGTTCCTCTCCTCTGTTCTTCCTTTGTTCCGTTGGATGATAATATAATGGTCCAGGCTTCTCCCCACAACCGATCTGAAGGCTATTGTCACTCCTCCTCCTGATATTTTGACTTCTTCCACCTTGGAATATTTTGTCAGTGTTCAAAGGCTTCGGCCTTTGACCTTTCTCCTACGAGTCCACCTCTCGGATCTCATCTTCGCTCTCATAAATGTTATCTCTTCTGAGATTTAGGACTTAGAATGAGTCCGTCTCCCATGCACTCCTTATGTTATATTTTCTGATATTTTTGATTTACTCAGTCTCCTAAGGGTCTCGACCCTTCTGTTTCCTTACAAAGGAAAACTTCGTGCCCTCCTAGCAACCTTCTGCTCAAAGCACACCTTGCTGAGCATTTTCTATAGAGTGTTCAAAATATCTGTGAGTATCTTCCTCTGATACTCTTCTCCCTAAACTCGGCAAAGAGTTATCTCTGTGCACACTTGCACTCACTTGATGCCACCTAGTAGAGCCCTAAAAAGTTCCCAGTGACTCTATCTCTCTCTAAACTCAACATAGAGTTCTTCTTGTGCACTCCAGTCTCCTTGCACTTCTACTAATGAAGGTTCAATGGTATCTCTCTCGAGCTTCTCTTAGGTTAACTTACCTCTGTCAATGCACTCCTTGCAGACAATGTGCACTGCTTGCACTCAAAAACTCAAAGAAGAGAAACAATTGAAACTTATTCAATACTTCACCAATTTACACATTCAGACCATGAACAACATATAAAAACATAATAATGAACACAAATACATAAACACACTATATGCAGGAAAACTGCTTTTCTATTATCTTTGTGAGTGTCTCCTAAGTGCTCTGTGAGAATTTGATTTGTTTCTAACACTCACTGAACTCTTCAAACACAACGTACAGTCAACCGGAATTTGTTAGGCCATCATTCCTTAACAAATCCCACAACATTCATAAACCAATCTGATTTAAGAAAACGTTTAGATTTCATTTTCTTTCCGAGATCTTCTTTACTCTGTAATAATTTTTGGGTACTATCCCCTTTCTCTTAGTCCCCAATCCATGTGATCACGACCATGACCAAGTGCTATATCACTAGATGATTACTCAGGCCTTCGGGCCTTCGTCTTTGGAAGATTTCACATCCGTGTATCCCAAACTGTTAATCTACGAACATTCCCATGTCACCTTTGTTGACATCAATATGTCACATCACTTACATTTTCCAATTGTGGGGGCATGCAGTAGCGGTTTGGAGTAACCTGATTTTTGTCCCACAATTCTTCTGACGTTGATAGGTAACCCCTTGGTGAAACCGCGGTTTGGATTGCGTGACCGCCTTGGATAATTAAGTTTTGTGCAACTTGGGTCCCTGCAATGCCTCATGGCCTTCAATCTTGATGTATCGTGATCAATGCTAGTGTGGGTCCTCTGTCTTTTAACTACGTTACGTAACCTCGGCCCCAATAGCCCTGCTCAGATGGAAAGAAACATGGAAAAATACTAGCGGCTAATACGTGGTCCATTCAGATGGGTGACATGCGTCACGTTTCAAATGGAATTTCAACCTTCCATGGGTTCAGAACCCACTAACACATGGCACACATCCCATGTGTCCATGTCCATCCAAGTGGTGTCATCATGACCCACTATTTCGATTCTTGATTTGATCTAATGGTAAGATTTTTCCTAGATCTACGGTGTATATTTCCTCCAAGACTTCAGAGCTTTGGGCTTCAGAAGTTTGTCCATCAACACATCTCTTTTCTCCTGATTGCCAAACTTAGAAATTACGATCTTCCGTGAGATCTAATGGTCAGGGTTCTCCCCAGATCTATGGTGTAGATCTCTCCTGGGACTTTAGAGGTTTGGGCTTCGGCCCTTATCTTGTTTCTGGCATCATAATTCACTGAAGTCATGAAGTCCGAAGGGATTCCAGGCTAACTCCTCTGTACCTTCCCTAGATCTGACAGTCATAAGATATTTCCATTCCTTCTGAACAGATCCTACGACGCATAACAAACTCTGTTACTCTGCGGTTTTCCAAAGGAATTCACAGCTAACTGCATCACAACCTTACCAGATCTGATGGTCGTGAAGGATTCTCCTTCTCCCGAATAGATCCCAAGGTCCACATTACTCTGCGACCCAATACCACTTTTTTCTTGGTTTTACAAAAGTGCTACTCCTCCTGAGCTTCGTAACACAACCAAGGTAACTTGTTGGCACTCAGGAATGTTTTTAGTTCGAAATTGGTCCTCCAGACACAATTTCCTCTTGAAACCTTGGGTCCAATGACCACTTATCCAGCCCATTGAGTTTTGAGTTTTGTCCATTTCGACAACAACTCCTTCTGAAACTCTTGCTTCAGCTTCCACTAACATGGCCCATCCAGGCTCAGTGTTGTAACCATGCTTTGATACCATTTTGTAACATCCCCAACCACCAATAGGCCAGGTAATGGTACCAAAACATCCTTAAATGTTTCCTTTACTACTCTTATCTGTGACAACTCAAACTTTAAACTACTGACTATGCCACACATAGATACTTGCAGAGAAACATACACATCCATATAACATAGAATGATTATTCTACATATATATAACATATTATTATGTGGAATAATAGTAAGCCTACACTTGCAACACATACAACATACACATGCAATACTCATCAATTACAATATATGTACCATTACACAACATGTAAATGAACATAAAACAATACTTGTATTTTATTAGAAGACCATCGACTGTGTGCAGACCTTCCATGAACCTCCCAGCCTTAGACCGTGCTGCTCATCACTCTCAGTAGTAGGTCACCCCCGAGATGGGACTAACTCCATTGGGCAAGGGAATTCTAGGCTTGGCAAGGACAACAAGGAAGTTTCACAAAGCAACAGGAAGGATCTTTTATCCTAGGAGCCACTTACGACCACAACCCATAGACCCTCATTCCCCACACGCCTTCTCCACCCCAAGAGGATACACCTTCACTAATACAAGTCCATCGGCTAGTACCCCTCCATTACCTTGGGCTTCAACAATAGGATGGAATAGAAGTCTCAGAGTACTGTAGCTACTACGAGACTCCCTTCTAGGAGAACTCACTTCCCAACAAACTCTCTCACCTAGGAGAGTTGCTCACATGCCTTACAACCTACCTCTTTAACCAGTCTTCGACTCATCTATAAACGGGTATAGGTAACAACAACAACATTCAACACTCAGTTAGCTTACGGGTGACATCAGTAACGGGGAAATAGGTATGCACACCCAAACAATAACAGTCAACACTAAGGCATAGAAAGTCTCAAGCGATTATAGGACGCGTCAGGCTTCTTAGCAAGCAACACAGGATAAATTCACCATTTCTAGTTTTAGAGATGCATGAGGGTAGGAAGAGGTCAGACGACGGAGGTCTCAGTTCAACGGAGGATGGGAAAATGGACTCATGAACCCATGCTAAGGATAGCTGAATGACCAATGAACTACCAACATGATTTGACTCACGGGTTACTGGTTCTAGAGATCCATGATGGATGCCCCCCCCGTTCACGATTAGACAGTGGGTCGAGAATGGCAAGGCCCCACCACAACACAGTTGATGCTTCATATTTTAAATACATGAGCCCAGGTCAACACTTGTCTTCCTGGAGCTGCATGCGCTCCATTGATCCTACATCCCCAACTACCAGGAACTTAGGATAACAAAACATATTATATCCACTTTAGTTTTCAGAAAATAATATTAAAATATTATTCCTCTAGAGGTAAGCCCCCTAGCTTAGCCCCTAGTCGCAAATACTTATCCCCCCGTCCTTACCCTACCTAGTGGAGCTTAGTTCCCCATCACTCTTTCTTCGTGGTCGGTCTACATGTAGCGATGTTTTTATATTAAAAAAGTGCATAATTACATGTACAAAACAGGTTCCTGGCCTTTAACACCTAGGTTCTTCGGCCTACTTGCACATAAGATTACCAAATTACAATTGTTCGGCTCACCAGCCTACAAAACATGTTTACAATACATAGATATAACTGGGGCTCGTCCTTGGGGTATTACAAATGATGTCGCTGGGCTCTGCATTGATAATCTGCTTCCCTCTGCCATTCCCCTTCTTGGGTTCTGATTCAGTGTCAGAGCATGCATCTGATTCAGAAGCCCTCATCTCGGCCACCAATGACTGTTTTTCCCGACACTCACTTGTGTTGTGAGTGGATAGCTTATGGAACTCACACCACTTTCCCGTGTCCTTCTTCATCTTCACGATGTTGTTCTTTGCCTGCGGCTTTGGCAGGTTGTCTTGAGATGCCATGTCTTGGCCTTGTCCTTTGTTCTGTGGTTTGTAGATTCTAACCTTGTAAAATATTTACTGCAAACATATTTTCAGTAAAAGAATAGAAAATATACAATGGAAAATACAAACATTACATAGATATTTTTCCCCTGGAAACCCAAATCGAGAAAACCAACATATTCTATATTCATTCATAATGATACATTGTTTACAATACAATATACATATAGGAGCCAACGACATCCAAAAACCTAACCCAATGAACTGGATTAGTCCACAACCCTAATTTCTTAACCGGAAATAGAAAACCATCAGCCAAAACCATGTGCTGAAAGACCACCTAAATATGTGACACATTTGTCGAGACGGGTGACACATTTCCCGAGGCAGTTTTTTTTTTTTTCGGGGGCGTTGCAAAGAATACAACACATACCCAACATGGTTTGGGGGCACCTTTTGCTTGCTTTTGATTCACAGATCCAAAGTTTCACTTCTTCTCTTTGAATTTCTGCTCAATCTTGGCAACATATCGGTATTCCGTACCAAGCGAGGAGATGTCGAGGAACTCCATTTCCTCTTGAATGCATCTATGTAGAAAACTACAGTACTTAAACACCAAATGTTTCTCCTAATATTTGAAACACATCTTTGTGCGCAGGGTATGGAACAAATTCGTCAGCTCATGCACATCTTGATCCCTTTGCTGCCACAACATAGTCCATTGTATGTACTTGTCCTCATATCTCCCCACGGGATAATATACATCCTTGATGGCATCTCAGAAATAATTCCAAGTGGATACGATCGAGAACAAAGAGGGTTCCTCCTCACCCTTTTTCTCATAGTAGGTTTCCCACCAGTCCTTGACATGGGGGGCGGCTTTGAGTAATGAAAAAATAATCTTCTCCCAGTCGAAAAAGTCATGAACCGAGAAATATCCTTCTAATAGATTCAACCATATATCTTCGACATCTGCATCTATTTGGCCATCAAATATGGGAATGTCAAAGTTTACTTGTACCTTAAAAGGGGTTGTGCCTCTAGAGTGGTTGCTGGATGCAAATGTGCCTCCAATGGGAAATCGTTGAAGGATATGGGCGAAGTTATCCATCCTTGCGTTCCTTTATTTTTCAAGAGCCTCCTCAAGAAATATTTTGATAGGATCTCCTGCTCCCTCGTCTTTCTTTTCATCCCCCATGGGCAGCCGTCGGGGTTTGTGAGGCTGATCTTGCAAATGTTCAACCAGATCGAGCCCTAACTCCTTATACCCCGACCTTGTTGGGTACATGCAAAGAAGGATCGAGAAAGAACAAGACACTCTGATAACATTGATCCAAATTTATGCAGGAATGCAACAGAATACAAAAATAACCATGAATACAAAGATGTAGTAGAAATAACACTTCATTTCATTAATATCAAAGAACTAAAATTTGTTTACAGACAAAATAGAAATAAACTAGCTAGGGCACTGGTAGCTTATCTATGAGAAGAGATGTGGCATCTACATGCCTCTGAACTCTGTGTTACAATGAGGCTCAAATGATTATATGTTATTGAGAAACAATGGAAACCCTAAACATCCACAAACCTAACCCTAGGAGATGAAGTGCCAGAATATGGGCCCCATTGGGGTAAATTGGTACATCAATTTCCCGGGGTTGTATCTTTGGCATACTATCTTCGTTTGATGCAAATGATACATCGTATGGCCACTGAACTTGGGTCATGCCAAAAGTGCACTTCTCCAAATTGGCACACAACTTGTGTTTCCGCAGTGTTTGGAGGACCTGTCGGATGTGGTGGATGTTCTCTTCCCAACTCTGGATTAAGATTAGGATGTCATCCAAGTACACTACTACAAATGTGTTGGTGAATGGCTGCAAGATGTCATCCATCAACCTCATGAAGGTTGCGGGAGCATTTGTCAACCTAAAAGGCATGACCAACCATTTGAAAATGCCCTCCTTGGATTTGAAGGCAGTCTTCCATAGATCAGACGATTCGATTGGTAGCCGGTGATACCCAGACTTCAAGTCGATATTGTTGAAGTATTTATTCCCTTTGAGTTGGTCTAGAAGGTCATCAATCCATGGGATCGGGTACCTATTCCAAATAGTGATCTTCTTTAGTTCCTGATAGTCAATACAGAGTCTCCAAGTCCCATCCTTCTTTTGCACCAACATGATCGGGCTCCCATAGGGCGATGAACTTGGCCGGATGTGACCTTTTTGCAGTAGCTCCTAAATCTTCCTCTTGACTTCATTGTTCTCCAGAACAGAGCGTCGATATATCGGTCCATTGGGTAGAAACGTACCTAGGGTTAGATCGATGGGGTGCTTGACCTGACAGTGAAGAGGCACCCCTGCGGGTGAGGTGAAGATGTCTCTGTACTCCTCCATGACCTTGTCCATTTGTTATTTTCGTGTGGAGGAGCACTATCTGGAGGTCGTGGCTACAGTCTTCTTCTTTCCTTGAGGGCGGATAATCAGGAAAACAAATTTCCTAGTTTTGGAAATGAGCTTACTGCATTGTTTTGCAGTAACCAAAGAGATAGCGGCAGGCGGTGGTACCTCTGGTATCTTGTACAACTTATTTCCCAAGGTAACAATAACAATGGGAGGCCGAGAATCATACAAAACATGTCGCTTCCAAAATTATGGTTGGCCTAATAATACATCACAAACATCAAGAGTAGCAATGCCACATAATACCTCATCAGTGAAGGGCTTGATGCTGTAGGGAAGGCGACACTGCTGGTTGACATGGAGATCCCGTCCTTGGTGAAGCCAACCGATGGCGTATGACTGTGGGTGTGTTGTGGTCGGCAAGCCCAACCACTTCATGACCTCTACTGAAATGAGGTTTGTTTGGTTCCCATTTTCGACAATGAACTATATAGGGGAACCATTTACCCACATCTGGGAGTGGAAGAGACGCTCATCCTCCTATGGATCTTCCGGTTCTTCCTTTTGGATATTTGTGGTGGCAACGATGGCATTGGGCTTCACATCTATAATCTGCTTCCCTCTATCATTTCCCTTCTTGGGTTCCGATTCGGTGTTGGATCATGCATCTGATTCAAAATCCCTCATCTCAACCACCAGTGACTATTTGGCCCGACACTCACTTGTGTTGTGAGTGGAGCTCTTATGGAACTCACACCACTTTCCCGTGTCCTTCTTTTGCTTCGTGGTGTTGTTATTTTCTTGCGGCTTTGGCAAGTTGTCTTGAGCCGCCATGCCTCGGCTTTGTTCTTTTGTTCTGCGGTTTGGGGGCACCTTTCGCTTGCTTTTGATTCGCAGATCCAAAGTCTCGCTTCTTCTGTTTGAATTTCTACTCAAACTTGGTAGCATACCAGTATGTCATACCAAGTGAGGAGATGTCGAGGAGATCCATTTCCTCCTGAATGTATCTATCTAGACAACTGCAATACTTCATCACCAAATGTTTCTCTGAATCTTTGATACACAACTTTGTGCGCAGGGTATGGAACAAATTCGTCAGCTCATGCACACCTTGATCCCTTTGCTTCCGCAACATAGTCCATTGTATGTACTTGTCCTCATAGCTCCCCAGGGGATAATATTATTCCTTGATGGCGTCTTAGAAATAATTCCAAGTGGTTATGATCAAGAATAGAGAGGGTTCCTCCTCGTCCTTTTTCTCACAATAGGTTTCCCACTAGTCCTTGACATGGGGGGCGACTTTGAGTAGTGAAAATATAATCTTCTCCCGATCGAAAAAGTCATGAACTGAGAAATATCCTTCTAATATATTCAACCATCTATCTACGATGTCTGCATCTATTTGGACATCAAATATGGGAATGTCAAAGTTTACTTGTACCTTAAAAGGGGTTGCGCCTCCAGAGTGGTTGCTAGATGCAGATGCGCCGCCAATGGGCAATTGTTGAAGGATTTGGGCGAAGTTATCCATCATCGTGTTCCTTTGTTTTTCAAGGGCCTCCTCAAGCAATATTTTTATAGGATCTCCTGTTCCCTCTTCTTTCTTTTCATCTCTCATGGGCGGCTGTCGGGGTTGCGAGGCTGATCTTGCAAAGGTTCAACCAAATCGAACCTTAACTCCTTATACCCCGACCTCGTTGGGGACATGCAAAGAAGGATCGAGAAAGAGCATACCGCTTTGATACCACTGATTTGAATTCATGCAGGAACGCAACAGAATACACAAATAACCATGAATACAAAGATGCATCGAAAATAACACTTCATTTCATTAATATCAAAGAACTGAAATTTGTTTACAGACATAATAGAAATAAACTAGCTAGGGCGGTGGTTGTTTATCTATGAGAAGAGATGTGGCGGCTACAGGCCTCTGAACTCTGTGTTACAATGAGGCTTGAAGTCCTATATGTTATTGAGAAACAATGGAAACCCTAAACATCCGCAAACCTAACCCTAGGAGATGAAACACCAGAATATGGGTCCTGTTGGGGTAAATTGGTACATCGATTTCCCGAGGTCGTAACTTTGGTATACTATCTCCGTTTGATGAATATGATACATCGTTAGAAAGATTTATCCAAGGAATACAACTCCAAATAAGGAATATCATGGTTTGAAACAAAGTAATATTCAATGTTTAATTCATGTCGAAAAACGTCATTTAGGGCCTCAAAATGGCTCCAGAAGTTTAGGACCCGAAAATTGCCAGAAATAGTAAATTGTGCTACAATTAAGGAAACTGAAAAACTGAAAGAAACAATGGTGGGGGTCCAAGTGGAGTAGGCGTGTGGGCACCAATATCCACCTAGATCACGTAAAAAATTCCCAGTTCTTTAAATCAAATTTCTGACCAGAGATGTGGAGGGAGTCCTGGTAGACGGACTGAAATCGGGATAGAGTCCAGAGGATCACTGACAACATCGAAAGCGGGGCTCCACAACTTTATAAGAAATAGGGAAGAATCAATCACCCAACTATTTTGGAGTGCGGACATGGCCTGAGAGGGTTCTACAAATATATTTTTAAACCAATCTCTTGAGAGGCGAAAGATATTGGGCGAGTTTGAGGAGTTTGTGCCCTAGTTTGAAGTGGCCTAGGCTCGTAGATTTTTTTTGCTGAATTGTCAACCGTAGGCTTTCCCAAATAATTTTTTTTCTACCATTATAGATACCCCTGCCATTGAAAGGTCATCACCAAGGATGAAGTTTGGGTCTGCCTTGGATGACCCTAGACATTTGTTTCTCTTCCTGCTTCTTTGCCTTATAGTGCATTGAGCATCCGGGTCTGAATCGTATGGAGCACAAAATCCTGGAGCCTTTCTTTGGTTGAGGTCCCAACTATTGAGGTTGAAGGGTTGAATATTTGCAGTGACAAACTGTTGGAGTTACTTCACACACACCTATGATTTATTTTTCCTAAGGTTATTCTTTGTTTATTAGTCATAATTAATCATTATCCAGTCTCCTATATTTTAGGGGAGAATATTCCACCTGGAGAATATTCTCTTTTAGTTGACACTTCAGTTTGACTAATTGAGTTGAGTTTAGATGTTTCATTGGTTTTGTCACCATGCAACATTGGGATCATCACCAACTCACTACTCTTTTTTCAATCAGTTAACTGAAGACTAGTTGACTAGTTAACTCAGCTAGGTGGCAATTCACTCTCGTAACTGCCTGAGAGACTAGACTAAGTGGAAGTTTACTCTTGTAACTATTGGTGTGTGTCCAGATCAATCTATACCACCACTATGGCTCATTATTTACTCATTTATCCTATATATATTGTAAATTATTCACTCTTTGAGTGTGGAATACGGTTAATGAGAATTCTTCCATTCTTTCTATCCTTCTTCTTCTTTCTCAATTTCTCTCTGCAAATGTGTGTAGTATTTTATAGCTATATCTATTCTGTGCAGGTTCAACACATTTACATGGTATCCGAGCTGACATATTACTAAGCAAAAGCTACACCAAATCATTTTTTGCAGGTACAAAATATTGAAGACAACAAAAGATGGATTATTCGCCGGAAATACTTCTCATGCCTCATAACTATTCAGAATGGAAGTAAAAAATTATGCTTCATCTTAGAAGTAGAGACTTATACCAAATAACCATGGCAATGTAAGTAGAGCCTGATTCTGTCGATGAGAAAAATGACTTTCTCAATAGACAAGATATGGCCATAGGAAGTATCAACATGTCTGTTTCTCCCAAAATTTTCCATCAAGTATATGAAGAATCACACGGATTAACTACAAATGAATTATGGACTAGATTGGAGGTTCTATTTGGGAATAAAGAATATTGTGAATATTTCATGCAGGAGGTCGACTAGATAGAGCCAGAAGAGAAGCCATCAGAAGATCAAGCGTCTTATTATGAAGAGTCTTCTACAAAAGTTTTTGCAGAAATTTGTATTCCAATAATTGAATATGATGTCTACTCCATTTCAGATTTATTTTCTGAAATTCATGTGGAAGATATATGGCATGCATCTTAGGAGTCACATGCAAACACTGTTGCATGCACCGTGCATGCATCTCAAGAGACAAAAAGGGAGCCGCGCACATCATGCCATTCTAATATTTTCTGAGCACTATTTGTAGAAACAATTTAGATATTTGAATTCCTCTCGATAAAATATCCAATTTAAAAAAAACAATCGTCCAAAATGGAGTCCGGAAAGTGAAGTTATGATCGTTTTAAAATCAACAAAATTTCAACATTTTTTTAGAAACGGCCGTACGGTTTTCAAAATTTCATCCAAAATTTATTTGGATATTATTCATTACAAGAATATAAAGTGGATATGTGTGGAAATATCAATGATTCATATACTTCATCAGATCCATGCAGACATCTACATCCTCAACAAAATCTTAAAAGAGCACAAACTTGCACAGTTGTGAGGTCTTCTTGGAGTGAAGGACATGGTTGTTTAGCAATTGCCTTTTGTTCATTCTCATTTTTTATTTTATGCATTGTAATTTGAGGGGGGTTTTGTTCCCATGAGGTTTTCCCTCTTTCCTTGTTTAGTTTAGTGTATCTTTTGTATTTGGGTACCTAACATGGCCTCGTAGCTGGGACCCATTCTTTATTCTCACCATAGTGATGTTCAGGGGGGGTGTTGGAGTTAATTCAAACACACATAGGATTTATTTTTCCTAAGGTTATTCCTTGTTTATTAGTCATAATTAGTTATTATCCAGTCTCCTATATTTTAGGGGAGAATATTCCACCTAGAGAATATTCATTTTCAATTGACACTTCAGTTTGACTAGTTGAGTTGAGTTTAAGTGTTGCATTGGTTTTGTCACCATGCAACATTGGGATCATCACCAACTCACTACTCTTTGTTCAACCAGTTAACTGAAGACTAGTTGACTAGTTAACTCAGCTAGGTGGCAGTTCACTCCCGTATCTGCCTGAGAAACTAAACTAGGTGGAAGTTTACTCTTGTAACTGTTGGTGTGTGTCTAGATAAATCTAGACCACCACTATGGCTCATTAGTTACTCATTTATCCTATATATGTTTTAAATTATTCACTCTTTGAGTGTGGAATATGGTTAATGAGAATTCTTCCATTCTTTCTATCTTGCTTCTTCTTTCTCAATTTATCTCTGCAAATGTGTGTAGTATTTTCTAGCTAGATCTATTATGTGCAGGTTCAACACATTTACACAAACCCTCACTCCGACTCCAGAGGTGCATGACCTAGTGATAAATTTTGGCCTTCAAATGGAAAGTAGCACTCTGTGGATAAATCCTAGATATGATCTAGAGCTTGCACTACCCCTAAGCTCGGATATTCAAATAGAGCTTCCTATAGAGTCTTGAGGTGTACCCCAAGTTCCCCCTTCCCCTGACTGGAAGTCGGGTTTACTGCGGGTTCCAGGAAAGTCCAGAATACTTCCGCTGGGGATGATGAAGAGAAGAAGTCACAACCTGCCGGAGAGAGGGGAGATTTGAAATCCTAAGGGAGTAGTGCGCTATTGAGGATCGAGGTGTTGTCGAAGACTGAGGAGAAGGGGGCCACTAGGGCCGAGAGGTTGCTATCCCAAAGATCTCTTTTGAGCCAAGAGGAGGAACCCGAGACTTGTATAGGGAAAAATCCTGTTACCCCAGAGAGCTTCAAAGGGGTTCCATTCTATGTTATTGTATTTTGTTCCATAGAAGAGCATAAAAATGAGAGGGGGAAATTAGAGATCATAATAAAGAGGGTTAATGTTATGTGGAATCCTAACAGGCCACGAGTCCCAGGTAACTCCATAGAGAGTGCTTTCTCCTTTGTACTTGCATTATTTTCATACTAGAGAAAAGAGAGCAGAGAAGCCTCACCTTCTAGTTGGGTTTTCTCCTGTAAGGGTTTCCCAGAGAAAGTATCTGTGTTGTCTTGTGGATGGTGTGTGATTGTATTTTACTGCTCTCTATTTTATGCATTTTATCTATTTAATGCATAAGCAAAAAATCAATAACTAAATATTCTGGAATCTAAAGGAATTTAACCTTCTTAGTGTACATTTCAATTTTATTTATTAGATCTGTTGTGATGAACTATTCCAATGGAATATCCATGAGAGTTTACAAATCATATTAGTATCATAGTAGGTTTTTCTTTTGGGTATTTGTGGGAAGTTGTAGGATTTAAGAATCGACTTAAAGAGAAGTCACATAAACCTTAGCCATTGCAGACGAGTCTATTCATAATAACCCTTGAGATTCAACATAAGAAATATTTGAGAGGTTGGACGTGCAAGTTGTCAACATCAATCACAATACGAACCTCCTCATGGCAGCTCTAGAAAGTAAGCTCATACCATTCAAAGATGATGGAGGCTCTAACTTAGAGACCATATCAGAGGGGAAATAGAGGCATCAAGAAGACTAAGGAAAGGAGTCGCAGAAAGAATCCAAAAAAGAGCAGTCGAGTTGGAGTACCATGAACCCTTCACAGTCCCTATTCAAGATGGAAGAAAAAGTGGACATAAATTCATACCAAGGTGATATTGATGCATTAAAAATGAATCATTGGTTGCAACAAATATAAGTTTATTTTAGCGTTCATCATATAGATGAAGAGAAAAATATTTCATTTGCTAGATTGAAGTTAGAGGGCCATGCTTTAACTTGGTGGAAAATCTGTATGGGAACACTTAGGTTGGTGGGTGATCCTCCAGTAACTAGGTGGGAGGACTTAAAAACCCTCATCAAGTCCCATTTCTACCCTTTCAGGTATGTAGAGGACCAATGGATCTGGTGGCACTACTTCAAGAAGAGGCAGGGGCATAGTGTATATGAGTACACTACTGAGCTCATAAAGATGGCCATCATGTTGGGTATCTCTCCCAAGAACCAAATGCACTCTTCAAGTATCTGGGGGGTTTAGACAGTCATATATGAAAGAAGGTGACACTCTTCAAGCTAAGGACAATGGATGAAGCATGTGTATAGGAACAATACCTAGAAAACATAGGCCAAAAGAAGGGGAAACCAAGTGGTTCAAATAAGAAAGAGCACCATGAAGCTTCCAAGGAGGGGAAGAAGAAGTGGAAAGGGGGAAAATATAAGAAGATAAAAAAAACTTCAAATTAGTGAAAATATCCTAGCAACCATTGCAATCAATGAAATATTGATGGCCACACAAGGAAAAAATGATGAACTACATCCAAAGCTGAACCAGAAGAACTGGAAGGATGTAAAAAAAAAAACTTCTAGCCACATATTTAAGAAATCAAATTGAAAGTAGCTCGGATGTGGATACAAATATTGTATGCACATTTGTGCATAAAGAGGTGGGTAGCCTTCATCACTAGGAAGAGAAGGCGATGACCAAGCTCTTCCACATCAAGATTTGGGTCAAGAAGACCAAGATAGATGCTTTGTTTGACTCTGGTTCATAGCAGCGAATCTGGTCAGAAAGATTGGATTGGAGGTTCATTACCATCCCAAACCATATCCATTGGGTTGCGTAAAAAATGATGCAAATATAAAGGTAACAAAATAGTGTAAGATTAAATTTGTTGTAAGTGCTGATTTTATTGATAAAGTGGAATTCGACGTAGTACCCCTTGATGTATGTGGAGTAGTGTTTGGAATCCCCTACATGTATATGAGAGATGGAATATTCATGTGGAGAGACAACCACTACTGATCGATCAAGGATGAGAAGTCCTACATCATCAACACACATAAATACAAGTCAAAGATCCCACTCGTAAGTGGGAACCAAGACAAAAAGTTTATTAGTTGTATTAACAAAGATGTTTTGATTTTCTTAAGAGAAAATCATTTTGATGATGAGTCAATGAGAGTGAAGGCATCCTTGGAAGGGTGTACCAAAGAGAAGAAACATCAGTTGGAGGAGTTGCTATAGGAATACATAGGAGTGTTCAATGAGCCTAAAGGGATACCGCCTAAGAGGGATGTGGAGCGCAAAATAAAATTACTGCTAGATTCCCCATTGTCAAATATTGGGTTGTATAGATAGTCTATTATAGAAGTGAATGAAATGGAGAAGAAATTACAACAATTGTTGGAGTAGGGTGTGATTTGAACAAGTATCTCACCTTGTGGGTCACCCATAATAATTGTTCCCAAGAAGGTTGGGACTTGGAGAATGTGTATTGATTACAGGGAATTGATCAATATTACATTGAAGAATCGATACCCTTTTCCTAGGTTCGATGATGTGTTGGACCAGTTACAACATTCCAAGTAATTCACCCAGGTATGAGTCAAAGAAGAAGATACCTAGAAGACTACCTTTAATATAAGGTAAGGTTTGTATGAGTGGTTGGTTATGCCATTTAGTTTATGCAACACCGACTACATTTATGAGACCAATGAATGATATTTTACACCCTTATTTAGATGCATTTGTTATTGTCTATTTGGATGATATACTGGTTTATATTGCTACCTGGGAGGAGAAGATATCACATCTTATGAAAGTGTTAGAGCATCTAAAAAAGCACCAGTTGTTGGACAATCTCAAGAAATGAGAGTTTTCTCAGTAGTGTTTGGTGTATTTGGGGTATGTGATTAGTGGAGGGGAGCTCAAGATAGATCCTGTAAATATGGAGGCCATCATGAAATGGCCAATTCATGCAAATGTCATTGAAGTTAGGAGTTTTGTTGGGGAAAAATAATACTTGCAAAAGTTCGTAGCTTCATTTTCAGTAGGAGATGCACCACTCCACGCCATAACAGCCAGTGGTAAGAGTTTCTAGCGGGGGAAGAATCAACAAAAGGCCTTTGATGAGATGAAAAGAAAGATCAGTTAAGCACCAATTCTCACACTATCAAACTTGTAGAAGCCCTTTGAAATGGAGACATATGCAAGTGGGTATACCATGGGAGCTGTTTTGATGCAAGGAGGAAGGTCAATATGCTATCATTTTGAAATATTTCATGGGTAAGTTCTAAACTACCCTACCTATGACAAGGAACTCTATGCCCTGGTTCAAGCTGTCAATAAGTGGAAGCACTATCTAATGGGAAAGGAGACCATCATCCACAGATATTACCAACCACTATAGTTTTGCAGGACCAGAGTAAGCTACAACAAACTAGGCATTACAAGTGGAAGGGGTTTTTACAACAATTTAATCTAGTCATCAAGTATAAGAGGGGAAACATAAACAATTTGGAAGAGATTCTTTCACAACCACCCACATCCAATATTAAAGATTTGGGAATTATGATGCACATGGAGCCTTTTACCCATGATGCATACAAAGAGGCATACTTAGAAGATGAGGACTTCAAGGAGGTGTTTCAACAACTATAGGGCCAAAGTCATATAGAAGAAGGTGATGGCTAGGATGACTATAATTTCTAGAATGGTTTACTCTACAAGCTCGACAAGCTCTGTATTCCTAAAGGTGAATGACTGCAACTTATCATAGAGGTGTACACCTCCAATGTTGTAGGACATTTTGGTGTTGGGAAGACAATTTCCAATTTACAAAGGTATGTGTACTGGCCCGTAATGCAAGAAGTTGTAGAAAGATAGATTTGAGGTTGTATACTTTGTTGTACCAACAAGACTAGTAACATGAAACAAGGCCTATACCATCCCTTACCTGTACCCACTCGACCTTGGGAAATCATTTCCATGGATTTTGTGGAAGGTTTACCAACCACGCGGAAGGGACATGACTATTTATTTATGGTAGTTGACAGGTTTAGAAAAAAATGCATTCTTATGCCTTGTATAAATACCATCAAGAGATAGGAAGAAAACAAATTGTTCTTTGAACATGTCTGGGTGCACTTTGGGATACCAAGGATCCTCATCTCAGATAGGGATACCATATGTATTAGATCATTTTGGTATACATTGTGGGAGAAGATGGACACTAAGTTGAATAGGTCTATAGCACTCCATCCATAGATAGATGAGCAGATGAAAGTATTCAACATGAATTTGGTGCAACTTTTGAGGGGTTACGAAGCATCTGAAGACTTAGGATGAAAATATGATCTATATACAACACTCTTGTTACAGAACAATCCACACTTCTACTGATAAGTCATATTTTGAAACTTTCTTTGGGAATTTTCCACCTTCACCCTTAAATGTTGTATATGGGAAACAAGGAGGAGTGAGGGAGGACCTCACATGAGATGCATTAAAAGAAAATAAAATTGTTGAGAAGATTAGGTAGATCTATTTGCAAGTACAAGAGACACTGAAGAAGTCACAAGAAAAGTACAAGGATAGACATGAATAACACATAACATAGAGAACATTTAAAGTCTGAGACAAAATATGGTTACAACTGAATAAAGAAAGGCTACATGATCTTGGTAAGAAGATCAAGGCTCTGTGGCATGGTCCTTTTGAGTTATTGGAAAAGGTGGGAGATAATTCCTACAGACTCAGTCTACCCCCATACATGCACATTTACTCAGTAGTGAATGTGGATAATCTCAAACTCTACGAGCCTTCCATGTTGGATCAGGAGGAGGAGTAGGTCCTACCTTCCATAAAGGACTTAACACCAGATGATCAAGTGATGCAGGAGCATCCCCAACATCAAGCGAGCATGGGGGGCAAACACCAACGCATTTTGGCAGATGATAAAAAATGTTTGAAATGTTTTAATGTCGGATGCGCAAAACTTAAATGAGATAATTAAGAAAGGGCATACTGGTAGATTGTAATCAGACCTTGAGCATCTCACTCTCGTTTGAAGGGCTAAGAAGGCATTTATATTAGTTAATGTTAGTAGGTAGCTTTGAATTCTCAGATTAGACAGTTTTAGGAGCCGGAGGGAAAATAGATATAGACACCCTCACCTGTATCATTGTAACATTAGCAAGATTAGCAGCATTATGAGCAGAGAGCATAGAGAAGAGAGTAGAGAGATGTAGTTGAAAACACCCATGTACAGAGATTTGAATTAATAGAAAGAGCTTTGATTCAAATTCATGGGGTCTTATTTGTTCTCTGTGTCTGCATTGTGAATGTTATGCTCATGGATGTTTACTTTTTGTTATACATTTTCTTTATATGCTGTGTATATGATTTCATGCTTGTGTTTGAAATCTGAGAGAGAATAGAGAATGAGTTTCAATTGTTTCTCTGCCTGAGCAAGAGTTTTCCTGCAAGGTGTGTAGTGAATCGTTTGCAAGGTGTGCATTGATGGAGGTCAGAGTTCGTCTCTGCAAGCTTAGGAGAGATAACACGATTCTCATTCTCATAGAAGTGTAAGTTAAGCACAGGAGCCGTGCAAGGAGTGCACAGGCCGAGTGAAGTCTCAGTGTTTGCTAACTGAGCGAAGTAGTGGAAAGACTGTTGTCGCAGAGAGTGCACAGAGTCGGAGAATTCAATACTGGGAAGTATTGAAGAGTTGTCGCAAGGAGTGCGTGTAGGAGTCTTCTTGAAGACTCGAGTTGTTGAAGAAAAACTCAGGAAGTTTAGTGCCTTGAAGTACTGGGAGAAGGTGTAGCGATATCATTTCGCGAGAAGACAAGTTTTGCGAAAGAGTACTTTGTTCATTTCGTGGGAATCGTCAAGGAGGAAATTGACGGTCGAAATCCTCCATGGAGGATTCACGAAGTCCCAAAAGCCGTCAGATCTCACAGAGGAGTAGGGGAGTTACGATAGCATTCAGTGAGTGATATCTTGGGAGAATCAGACCATAGGATCTGAACCAACTAGGGCCTTTGTATCACCCACATATTTCGCATCTTGGGGTTTCAGGAGGTCAAGGGTCGAAACCTGTGTAGCGAGACTCATGAAATCGCGAAAGGTGAAGTCCCGAAATAGAGAAGGAATCTGAGCCGTTTTCTAGAAGGAGGACACGTGTCATGAGATCACCCGTATCGGGGACTCAAATATCAGAGGTACGGAAGAGAAGTTTTTCAACTTCACGAGTGGTGAAATCACGAGAGAATCACAACTATCCATTAGGAGGGGGACAGGTGGCAGATATCAAGAGATCTCGCGTCTCGGAGGTTCACAGAGTGAGGGCCAAGGATTGAGTGCTCCAAGTTGTGATAAGCGAAGTTGCAAAGTAATCTAAGCCATCCATTAGAGGAGGACAGGTGGTAGAGATCATAGGATCTCACGAACTTGGAGGTTCGCTGGGTGAGAGCCCAAAATTTAGGTGCTCAAAGTTGCGAGAAGCGAAGCCGCAAAGTGCCAAGGTTGCACCTAAGAGACACGTGGCAGAACCACATGGCGGGCCCAGGAAATAATCAGTCAGACACACATCACGCTTTTTGAGGAGTCAACACCCATTGACCTCTCATGTCTCGGGAACTCGGGAGATAAGGGAACGAAAGCTCGAGCTTTCGACTCACGAAGTCATGAGTAGCGAGAACGAAAGGAGAAAAGTCAAATCTCGCCTCTCGGGGGTTCGAGAAAGAAGGTGCCAAAGGTTGAACCTTTGAGATCGCAAAGGTGTGAGAGGTGAAAGGCACTAGTTCTTAGCCTAGTCAGTGGTCGTGCGGGAAAGGTGCTGATGAGGAAGGAGCCATAATCATTTTGCGATCTCGGGTATCGAGGATTTGGAGGAGGAAGAGTCAGAGTCTCAACTCATGAACTCACGAGATTGCGAGTTGTCGAGAAGGACCTGTGGATCAATAATTTTGCATATTCCAATGAGAATCAAAAGAGTCGATCCGACTCAAGGGAATATACAATGATCCTGTGAGTGGATATCAGTCTTGAGGGCCGATAGGTCTGCACCATTTGGTATCAGAGCATAAAAAGGTTTCTTTTCTTTCTGTAGCAGGCAAAAGGAATATTCACCATGCCGCCAAGAAGAAGAGACAAACAAACACCCAATCTGCTAGAGGATAGGGAAATGACAAGAATAAGGGGTAGGCAGATTCCTGATCCAGCCATAGAAAGAGAGATGCATGACCTACACGTCAGACTTGAGGACATGGAGACAACACAGAGGTGCACAGCCGGTGCTGGGGATCTTAGTGATTATGAAAGTGAAAATGAGGTCGAACATGAAGGAGAAGAGGTCACAACAAAAGATGCAACAAATGAATGCCTGATTAGGGATGTTGCAAGAATGGGTGCTAAGGTGAAAATGGATATTCCAGTATATGAGGGAATGAAGATGTCGAGGAGGAAAAAAAGGTCAAACATGCTGTCACAATATTGAAAGGACATGCAACATTGTGGTGGGATGAGCTACAAGCTGACAGACACTGCAAGGGCAAGCAGGAAATCAAGAGTTGGGATAAAATGATCGCAAAGATGAAGGAAAAACTTATTCCCAGGGATTACCAGATTACTCTGTTTCGGAGAATGCAAAATTTGAGATAGAAGTTGATGACAGTAAAGGAGTACACTGAAGAATTCTATAGGCTGAACATCAGGGTAGGTCATCGTGAAAGTGATGATGAGAAAGTTGCCAGATACATGAATGGCCTGAGATATGAAATTCAGGATGAGATGAGCATGATGACCATCCTAATGGTGGAATATTCTTATCAAATGGCTCTAAAGGCAGAAGAGAAGCTGAGCCGAAAACAAGGTCAAAGAGGTCGAGACAGAAGTCAAGCTAGAGGCAAATCAGTTGCCCAGGTTAGAAATCAGAAACCTAAGGAGGACTAGAAGAAACCTCAGACTCAAACTGAGAGAGGTGGAAGTTCACAGAGAGGACAACATACCAAACAAAAAGGTCAGTATGCTGATGGAAACATTTTTCCTCATACCGGAGGTGGACGAAGAGGAAGAGGTGGAGTAGTGAAATGCTTCACATGTGGAAAGAATGGACACAAGTCTTATGAGTGTCTAGACAAAAAGAAAGAAGGTGGTGAAACTCACATTTCTGAATCACAGAGGCGGAATGTTGAGGCAGAATATGATGAAGCCGAAAGATCACTGATGATGCAAAAGGTTCTCTTAACCCCAGAGAAGGAGGTGGAGAATCCCATGAAAATGAATAGTCTTTTCCGGATTGCTTGCAAAACCAAGGACAGGGTATGCAAGGTCATTGTGGATAGTGGTATCACATATAATCTCGTTTCTACAGAGATGGTAGAAAAGCTGGAGTTGGAGACTATTGAACATCCAAGCCCATATAGAGTTTCATGGCTATAGAAAGGACATCAGGTAAATGTCACTAAACAATGTTTAGTTGAGTTTAAAATAGGAGGATATAAAGATGAAATACTCTGTGATGTTATTCCTATGGATGTTTGTCATCTATTGCTGGGTAGACTGTGGCAATATGACAGGAATGTGATTCATGACGGGAGAATGAACACATACACCCTAGAGAAGAATGGGAGAACTCACATGTTGTTGCCAATCAAAGATAAAGAGGTGAAACCTGAAGTAAGCAACACTGTACTTCTCATGAGTGGGAAGGAACTTCTTACAGAAGTTAAGAAGAAGGAGGAACCGCAATTCGTTGTGGTCAAGAAGCCAAAGATTTTTTTTAACAAGTACAAGGGTAGATGATTTACTGGAAGAGGTTCAGAAACTATTGGAAGAGTTTGCTGACATAGTAGTGGACGAACTACCTCGTTCGTTGCCACCGATCAGAAGTGTGAGTCATCATATTGATCTCATACCTGGAGTTAGTTTACCAAATAAGGTAGTGTACAGATTGATGCCGTAGGAGAATGAAGAAGTCAAAAGACAAGTCCAGGATTTAATGGATAAGGGGTTGGTTAGAGAAAGCTTGAGTCCATGTGCTGTTCCGACAATGCTCAGTCTGAAGAAAGATGGAGGCTGGAGGATGTGTATTGACTCAAGGGAAATAAACAATATAACCATCAAGTATAGATTCCCATTTCCAAGAATGGATGATCTGATGGATTGCTTGAGTGGAGCCAATTTTTTTTCAAAAATTGATTTGAAAAGTGGATATCATCATATTCATATGAGAGAAAGTGATGAATGGAAGACAGCCTTCAAGACTAAGGAAGGGTTGTATGAATGGCTTGTTATGCCGTTTGGTTTAACAAACACGCCGAGTACTTTCATGAGGTTGATGAACGAAGTCCTGAAGGAGTTCATCGGAAAATTTGTCATTGTGTATCTTGATGACATACTGATTTTCAGTAAAACAGAGGTAGAGCATCTGAAACATTTGGCTATAGTGATGAAGAGGCTACAACAAGAGAAGCTGTTGATAAATATTAAGAAATCCTCATTCATGAAGACAGAGCTCATTTATTTGGGGTTTATTATTTCTGCAGATAAGTTGAAGATGGATCCAGATAAGGTGGAGGTAATTAAGAATTGGTCATCACCAAAAAGTATATTTGAGGTGAGAAGTTTTCATGGATTGGCTAGTTTCTACCGGAAGTTCATTAGGAATTTCAGTGGAATTAGTGCATCGATGATGGATACAGTGAAGAAGAGACACAAGTCTTTTCATTGGACATAAGAGGCAGAGAAAAGCTTCAATTTGTTGAAGAAGAAAATCATGGAACAACCAATTTTGGTGTTGCCGGATTTTAAAAAGACATTTCAGGTAAAATGTGATGCAAGTGGATTTGAAATAGGGGTAGTCTTGAGCCAAGAAGACATGCCGATAGCATACTTCAGTGAGAAGCTGAATGAAGCAAAAGTGAAATACTCCACATATGACAAGGAGTTCTGTGCTATTATCCAGGCATTGAAGAAATGGAGGCATTACTTAATCCCGAAGGAGTTTGTCTTATACAGTGACAATCATGCTTTGCAATTTGTGACTCAACAGGAGAAGTTGAATCAAAGACATGTTAAATGGGTTGAATACATGCAAAACTTTACTTTTGTAATCAAGCATATTTCTGGAACTGCTAACAAAGTTGTTGATTCTTTGAGCAGGAAATGTTTTCTATTGCAGGAGTTCAGAGTCAAAACACTGGGTTTTGATGATCTCAGGGACATGTACAGAGATGATCTAGATTTTAAGGAGGAATATGAAGCAACTGAGAATCCAATTCTCAGGGACATAGGTCAATGGACAAAATACATGATCTAAGAAGGATTAATGTTTAAGGGTAATCAACTTTTTATTCCAAAATGCTCCATGAGGGAGAATTTACTGAAGGAGAAACACAGTGGAGGATTGGTCGGACATTTTAGTCATGACAAGACGTTCTCAAAGTTAAATGGGTCATATTATTGGCTAGGAATGAGAGTAGACATCAAAATATTTGTGGATAGATGCAAAATTTGTTAGCATTCAAAAGGGAAGAGACATAATGCGGGCTTTTATCAACCATTACCCATACCTGACAGGCCGTGGGATGCAGTCAGCATGGAATTCATATTAGGGCTGCTGAGAACACAAAGAGGGTTTGAAACAATATTTGTGGTAGTGGATAGATTTTCTAAGATGGAACACTTCATATCGTGTCAGAAAACCAGTGACGCAACTCACATTGCGAATTTGTTTTTCAAGGAAGTCATTCGACTTCACGGCTTACCAAGGAGCATAGTTTCGGATCGAGACACCAAGTTTGTGGGACACTTCTGGAGAACCCTATGGAAGAAGCTGGGAACAAACTTATCATTCAGTTTATCTTATCATCCTCAGATGGATGGACATACTGAAGTTGTGAACAAAAGTTTGGGAGACTTTCTGAGGATCTTGGTGACAAAATGCCACAGTCAGTGGGATAATATTCTGCCACAGGCAGAATTTGCTTATAATGATTCAATCAACAGGAGCACAGGGCAGAGTCCATTTCAAATTGTTTATCTGATGCATCCAAGAGGAGTTTTGGAATTGAGAGATTCAGAATAGGATGCAACTAGAAGTGATAGTGCAGAGGATTTCACAGAAGTGATGAAGGAACTTCACAGCCAGGTGAAGGAGCGATTATAGAACTTGAGCAAATAGTATAAGCGCATAGCAGATCAACATAGGAGACAACTTCAATTTGAGCTTGGTGATTTGATTCTAGCAAATCTGAGAAAGGAAAGTTTCCTGAAGGGGACATATAAGAAACTGAAGATGAAGAAGATCAGACCATGTAAGATCTTGAAGAAATTTGGGGCGAATGCTTATGAGATTGAATTACCTGATGGGATCAGAATTTCTCCGATATTCAATGTCTCAGATTTGTACCCATACAAAGTTGAGGAAGAAGGAACAAGTGATGAACAACCAGAGGTCCAATGGACAAAACAGATTCCAGTTGTAGAGAAGCCACAGATGGAAATCATACTGGACAAAAGAGTTGGCAAGAGGACTAGGAGAAAAGAATACTTTGAATACTTGGTCAAGTGGAAGGTACATCTAGTTGAAGATTCCAGCTGGGAAAATGAAGCAAAGATCCAAAAGAATGGACAGACCGTACGAGATCTCATGGACAGGAGCCCATGAAAATTTTCAAGCGAGGGAGTATGATGCAGGAGCATCCCCAACATCAAGCGAGTGTGGGGGGAAAACACCAACGCATTTTGGCACATGATAAAAATGTTTGAAATGTTTTAATGTCGGATGCACCAAAATTAAATGAGATAATTAAGAAAGGGTGTACTGGTAGATTGTAATCAGAACTTGAGAATCCCGCTCTCGTCTGAAGGGCTAAGAAGGCATTTATATTAGTTAATGTTAGTAGGTAGCTTTGAATTCTTAGATTATACAGTTTTAGGAGCCAGAGGGAAAATGAATATAGACACCCTCACTTGTATCATTGTAACATTAGCAAGATTAGCATCATTATGAGCAGAGAGCATAGAGAAGAGAGCAAAGAGATATAGTTGAAAACACCCATGTACAGAGATTTGAATTAATAGAAAGAGCTTCGATTCAAATTAATGGGGTTGTATTTGTTCTCTGTGTATGCATTGTGAATGTTATGCTCATGGATGTTTACTTTCTGTTATACATTTGCTTTATATGCTGTGTATATGATTTCATGCTTGTGTTTGAATTCTGAGAGAGAATAGAGAATGAGTTTCAATTGTTTCTTTGCCCGAGAAAGAGTTTTCCTGCAAGGTGTGCAGTGAATCGTCTGAAAGGTGTGCGTTGATGGAGGTTAGAGTTAGTCTCTACAAGCTTAGGAGAGATAACACGGTTCTCATTCTCACAGAAGTGTAAGTTAAGCACAGGATCCGTGCAAGGAGTGCGCAGGCTGAGTGAAGTCTCAGTGTTTTCTAACTGAGCGAAGTGGTGGAAAGACTACTGTCGCAGAGAGTGCACAGAGTCGGAGAATTCAATACTAGGAAGTATTGAAGAGTTGCTGCAAGGAGTGCGTCCATGAGTCTTCTTGAAGACTTGAGTTGTCGAAGAAAAGCTCAGGAAGTTTAGTGCCTTGAAGTATTGGGAGAAGGCACATCGATATTGTTTTGTGGGAAGACAAGTTTTGTGAAAGAGTACTTTTTTCATTTCGCGGGAATTGTAAAGGAGGAAATTGACGGTTGGAATCCTCCGTGGAGGATTCGTGAAGTCCCAGAAGCCGTCAAATCTCGCAGAGGAGTAGGGGAGTTACAACAGCATTCGATGAGTGATATCTCGGGATAATCGGACCATAGGATCTGAACCAACCAGGGCCTTTGGATTACCCACATATTTCGTATCTCGGGGTTTCTGGAGGTGAAGGGTCAAAACCTGTGTAGAGAGACTCGCGAAATCGCGAAAGGCGAAGTCATGAAATAGCGAAGGAATCTGAGCCATTTACTAGAAGGAGGACACATGTCACGATATCACTCGTATTGGGGACTTGGATATCGGAGGTCCAGAAGAGAATTTTTTCAACTTCACGAGTGGTGAAATCATGAGAGAATCGTAGCCTTCCATTAGAAGGGGGACAGGTGGCGGAGATCAAGAGATCTCGCATCTCGGAGGTTCGCAGGGTGAGGGCCAAGGATTGAGTGCTCCAAGTCACGAGAAGTGAAGTGGCGAAGTAATCTAAGCCATCCGTCAGAGAAGGACAGGTGGCAGAGATTAGAGGATCTCACGAACTCGGAGGTTCATCGGGTGAGAGCACAAAATTTGGGTGCTCAAAATCGTGAGAAGCGAAGTCGTGAAGTGCCGAGGTTGCACCTAAGAGACACATGGTAGAACCACACAATGGGCTCGAGAAATAATCAGCCGGACACACATTACGCTTTTGGAGGTGTCAACACCCATTGAACTCTCGCATCTCGGGAACTCGGGAGATAAGGGAACGAAAGCTCGAGCCTTCAACTCGCGAAGTTGCGAGTAGCAAGAAAAAAAGGAGAAAAGTCAAATCTCACCTCTCAGAGGTTCGAGAAAGAAGGTTCCAAAGTTTGAACCTTTGAACTCGCGAAGGTGTGAGAGGCGAAAGGCGCTAGTGCTTAGCCTAGCCGGTGGTCATGCGGGAAAGGTGCTGACGAAGAAGGAACCATAATCATTTTGTGATCTCGGGTATCATGGATTTGGAGGAGGAAGAGTCGGAGTCTCAACTCGTGAACTCACGAGATTGCGAGTTTCCAAGAAGGACCCATGGATCGATAATTTTGCAGATTCCAGTGAGAATCAAAAGAGTCGATCCGACTCAAGGGCATATAG
>JZKD02S1607590.1:28673-51996 GCA_000966675.3 Picea glauca | reverse complement strand
CAATTCTTATTTAATACTTTATTAATTAATGAATTAATTTAATAATCAAATTAATCATTAACCATATTGATTAAAGAGTTAATTATACTTAAATTAATCATAATCAAGAATAACTAATTAATAATAAATAATTAGTTAAGGTTATTTTAATAAATAATTATAGTTTAGCTAATCTTTTAGGTTTACATTATTCAATTAATTATAATTTATAATCACGGGTCGTTACACACATCCACATTTTTTTGAACTGTTTGAATGTTGGTTGATGTAGGTTAGTTCTAGCTGTTGGTTGGTGCTGGCGGACGTTGCCGCTGGTGGTTGGTGTTGGCGGTTGGTGCTGGTGGTCGTTGCTGCTGGTGGTTGCTACAGGCGGTTGGTGCTGGTGGTTGGTGCTCGAGGTCATTGCTGCTGGTGCTGGAGGTTCATTGCCGTTGGTCCACGTAAATATAACCTTTTCCTTGTTAAATATTTTTTTAATTATTTACATTGTGTTTTAGGAGGTTGACATGGCCAAATTCGACCCTATCCATGTAAAGGGACATGCTTAAATTCGGGCCTATCCCTGTACATGGACATGGCCAAATATATTTCATTAACGTATTAATAATTATTTATTTTCCAATTAAATGATTCATACTTTGTATCATTTAGTTTATAAATGACAAATTTTGTACTATTCTGCTGAGTTCATTTATACAATAAAATGTTTTATACTTTGTATCATTTAGTTGTTGATTCCTACATTTTATAAATGAATTTTTTTGTAGTATATTGCTGATTTTTCATTTATACATATAATTGTAATTTGCAAATGAATAAAACCAAAATTCTTTCCAAACAATGTTTTGTAATTTGCAAATGAATAAAACCAATTTGTTTTCCAAATGAATTTTTGATATGGAGAAAAATGGATAGTCTCTATTTCAGGCTTGTCCCTGTACAAGGACATGACTGGATTCCCATTACAAGAGTAAAAAATATGGAGAGAGTAAAAGCTAAGCCTATATCAGTATAAGTAACACAAGTGATGTAAAAAACTGTGTATCATACTCATTGTCATAGTAATCTACATAATGAAGCTTATCATAGTTATATGGGATATCCTTACTAAGCTAACAAGTAGTGATTCTATATAGCTATCTTAACCACAATGGATACAATATTAGAACATGCTAATATGACTGATTCAAAGAGTGTGATAGTGAAAACCATTTCCCTATACTAACATGAGACTAGTAATCATGATTGAATATCAATAAGGAACACTTTATAATCACTAATCAATGTACTGTGATTTTCTAATCACCATACATGTGTTAACTCCAACTTAAGCAATGTATTAGCTTTATTGTGTTTAGGTTGCTATATTTGAGTACAATATGCATTATATAGAATACTAAGATACACCAATGATAAGCTCTTATGGATATTGATACAAGTTCAAGCTGTGTTTACTTGTTACGGATATTATACAAACCTTATTCAATCAATGGGACATATTCTATTTATGTTGCTTAATCAATGGGAAAGGTTGTTCAATAATGATATATGACTAAAGATAATGAAACTAGTAAAGAAGATGAGAGATTACAAGATAATTTTATTTTTTAATATTCATTATAAATTGATTTTTTATTATTATAATAAATTATATTAATAAGGTCTGTCCATGTACATGGACATGATCGAATTCATCCCTATCCATGTACATGGACATGCCTCTGATCATTCTTAAGTGTAATACATATTCTCACAATTACTCACCTAACAGTTGAGTTTGATAAAGAGTGGAAAATAACACAATACACACAAGATTTTGTATTAATTACTTGAATGACATAAAAATGATTCTCTTACTTTTAGTTTGAAAAATCTAGAAACCACTCATATAGTTACTTGGATCATATAATTATTACCTGTACTTTGTAATATCAAAATCAAACTGAAACAAATCCCAAGATGTAAATTCAGAATAATACTTGTGTAACTAGGTTGAATGAAACATAAAATAGATACATTCTTCCCTATTTGTATTCTAAGACAACATACAAATTTACAAGACTTGAAAAGCACAATAAACCACTCATATAGTTACTTGCATCATATAATTATTACCTGTACTTTATAATCTCAAAATCAACCTAAAACACATCCCAAGATGTAAATTCAGAATAATACTTGTGTAACTAGGTTGAATTGTAACATCCCGCTCTTGCGTGCACTTAGCAGACTTATTCTTTGAGGACAATTGCGTGCAAGTGATCCGGGTCATTATACTATTGGATGTTTTGATTATGATTATGAGACATTGTGGATTTGATGTTATGTTATTTTTGTTGTATTTACATCGACAAGTGCTATTGACTAGGTTCTCCTAAGTGTGCAGGACTTTGGACATTGAGGATGCCGAGGCATCGATGAAACTTCGTGGACTCCAGATCAAGTTAAGGAGTGGACTGTTAGGGTTTGAATGTTGTTAATGTGACATATGTACATACAATTAGATATTATGATGTTGATTATTATTTCTGACATGATTTGTTGATGGATGAAGGATGACGATAGCTTGCTGACCAGAATCACATTTGGAGTAGAGGGGCCACACACGACAACCAAAGACATTGAGGGAGAGGTGTGGCAGCAACCCTGCCACAACCTACTAGCATTCTCGCCGTGGCTCGAACTGTAGCTTAACGATTACCTAGTTCAAGAGACAAACAATGCTGTGAGGGAAGACTGTGACAGTCGCTCACGCCGATTCTAAGGGGCTCACAATAAGGCAGGGTTCTTATTCCTTAGAGGCCCTTAGTCTCCCACAAGATAACCTAACAGAGTATTGAATCCAGGGGTTTGACATCTACCAAATTCATTCAAAAGGCGAGTGACACCCTTGGAGCACGTAGTGAATCTTGAAGGGAATGCCACGCAAATAAAACGAAAAGAGGCTAGTGGCACCCTTGGAGCACGTAGTGCATCCTGAAGGGCACACCACGATTTTAACTAGTAAATGAATAAACCTAGTGCCTATAAATCTATGCCTGCTTAGGACCTGGTCGACCTTAAAATGAATGATGTGATGAACAAGTTTAATAACAAATTTTCCCTTAAGAACTGTTGCCAAGCCTAGTGAATTTAAAACCTAGGTCTAAGTAGAACCTCTGAACAAAAAAAAATTAGACAATTAACAAGAAAGGGGTAAAGAAATTTAAAGTTTAATTATTAAAGTAAAAAATATAATGGAGGATTAAATTTATTAAAAGGGTAAATGGTTGTTTTTCTACACTTGATAAATCTGATTTTTAGTTAAAAGAAAAAGGGGGAAACTTAAAGAAAAAGGGAAACTTAAAGAAAAGGGGAAACTTAAGGAAAAATGGGAATGTCTAACTTAGTAAGGAATCTAGCCTTTGGAACTTTCTATTTATGAACTCAACTAGGAATTAAGTAATCCCTAAGTCATTTAAGAATTGTAAGGGAATAATGGGACACCGAGGAGTGTTTTTAGGAACACTTTTAGGTGGGTGAGGGAAATAGGCAAATTTACTTAATTAATAAATTGTTTTTCTGGTGCAACTAGGGGATTGGGCGACATGTGTACGGGGGAGGTTTATCCTAATTAAATAAATGACAAAGAAATCTAATGAGGGCTTATGAAACTACTGACTAAGAAACTCTATAAAAAGGATGGCGGAGGAGGATTATGGATCACATATGGCTTGCGTAACGTTATGCTGCCGAATTTCATCTTTACTGAAATTTCTCTTGTGGGAGTTGGGATACCCAGCTTGGGTAACAAGTGGTAGCTCAACCTTGCGAGGTGAGATGGGTGCTATCATTCTCTCGTATTGTGTGCGTGGCCCCTTTGCAGCTCGAGGGGCTCAGGGGGAAGAAGAGTACCCCTAGCGTTGGTTGGGAGGTACCAGTGAGGTCTCATCGGTTGGAAAGTGGGATCTAGATGGAGTGAATGCGTGGGAGAACCTCTTCGCCTCATCGTCGTCAGTAAAGGTACGCCTGTTAAAGTTGTTACTTGTAATAAATTTAATTTACACTTGTTTATTTTACTGTATCGGGATGACAATTTCATTGACATGAGATTTCCTTGCACATGTACTTCTACGGTGATTGTAATAGATTATTTTTAGTAAAATCCTAATTTGTAATGGTAATCTGATAGAAGAAAAAGAAAAATATTTGTACATACATAACCACATCGGAAGAACTGTTGCGTAGGTTTGAAATGGTTTTCTTTCAAATTTTGGTAAGAATGCAGGTCTCCTTAGGGATTCCTTGAGAATTCTGTTATCAATGCAATCTCCTTGTCGCTTGATTCATCCCGTAATAAACCTTGCTATTCACAATGTATTTTATTTTTGAGTTACTTTCTAATTGTGCGTGGCCAGAATGAGACCCAGACTCAAAACCTTGCCTACACTTTTGAGAAGATCTGGATGCAAATTTGTGTTTTGATCTTCTGTTCCTTTATATTTTAAGTTATTAGTCTGTGCTTGAGCAGTCGGCTAGGCGCTGAATCAAATGTATTTCACTCCGATGTTAAAGATTTAGATTCAAATGACCTGCTTTCCCGTGCATGGATAATAAGTGTAGGATCATTTCTCTAAGCACCAAGGAATTCTCTCCCGGGATTTTATTCCCTCCTTAGCCTCTGCGATTATTGTGATTTATTCTCTGCAAACTCGTGCTTCCACACATCGATTTTGGGGATGTCTCTCTAGTCACCAAACATATTACTTCTTTGCAACTGGTTTATTTATTGCAATTGATTTTATGTTGCGAAGGATTTAATTCTTGCTTTGTTTGGTTTATCATCTACTCCTACGATTGGTTTATTTCTTGTAGCGAATTTTACGTTGCGAATGATTTGTTTCTTGCTGCGATTTTCTTGCTGCATTTTGTTTTTCTTCCTGGAGGTTGTCTCCATTTTTCTCATGGCTGAACGAGCCTAGACCAAATATTCCCTTTGTTTAATATTATTGTGATTTTGTTGGAATATGTTTTGTGTTACTTCTCGGAGTCATTTCTTAATTTTCATGAGGCCTGTGCAATCGTGCACAGAGAGAACACCACCATGATTTAACTGCCCCTGCACACACCAAAACCAATTCTTGAGGCCTGTTCTTTTACGATCAGAGAGAGATCAGAGAGAATCCCTCAACCTCTTTGTTTTGACGCTCCTTGCAAAAATCATGATGCCCGGGTCTTCGGGATAAAAAGAAACAATCATTGATGACTGCTCTCTCTCTCTGCGAACCAGTGAATGCCGGACGTGCAATACCCCTGCTTGGAGAATTGCTGATGGATCAGTGAATATTTCACTGATATCCCTTCCCACCTATGAAAAATTTCGGTTTTCCCCACTGGGACTGGGTCCCCGGGTGTATTTCCTTACTGCCACTAATTCCCATGAACTTCCCCGTGTTCCCTTCCTATAGCAATGATTTTAATTATGATGCACACTCTCCCTTACAACCGGACTTCAACGATAATGGTAATGAACAACGTTGATGTTTACTAAGGTAAGGATTATGAGGATGCTTATAGGTTAGTGTATTGTGCCACCAAGTTTTTACATGCAATTTATTCTCATATAATTATATAACTGTTATAAATTAATGAGAAAAAATTGCGATTTAGCTCGATAACTTGATCGTTTTTAATAGTTTATTTGATTAAATTAAATTTTGATTGTCCCTTACAATAGTAACTGATTGCCCCAGTTATAATAGCTTAATTGAAATAGTAGCGACCAGGGCAGGGTTGTAATGAAAACAATGAATGGTTGTTGAATGATTAGACAGTGTAAATGACCATTCTATAGTGGTGTAATTATGTTTATGGCTTTAGTTTATGGAACTAGTTTATGGTGTTATGGTTATGGATTTAGTTAGATTAACTCCTTGCTTTAGTTTTGTTTAAACAGGATCAATGTGATTATCGCTTATAATATTTATATTCCCTTATAGCTGAGAACTAATTAAGGACTACTGAATTCATTAATGTTGGCCATGGAACCCTTTTATGATAAACTGTAATTATTAATTATAGTTGCTTTATTCTTCATAATGTTTAAGGCTAGTATTTGAAAAGTAGAGAAACCTGGCTATGTCATTTATAATTTACTAAGGGAAAGTAATACTTGCTAGATGATGAGATACTTCAGTGCCTTACGATGTTTAAGGGGGTTGTCTTAAAGAAAATAAGGCAGGGAGGCATGGTTGTTTTTAAAAATAGGGCAGTATTGTCAAGGGTTTATTTTAGATGAGGTCTTATTAATTGTGCTAGAACAATTGATGGTAAGTTGGTTTTGAGATACATTTAGAATGTCGCAAATTTTAACTCTGTCTTGATGGTAGTTACCATGCGCCCCATTTAGCTAGATTGATTACAATGCTCTCTTTATGGTTCATATAATGTAGGACAATGCAAGTTGGATTTCAGGCATTGTTGGGTTTCTTGTGGGGTCGAAGGTTTAGAATTATTCTTGTTGTGCATGGGTTTCTAGTGCACTTGTCGCACTGTGGCGACATGACCCCTTAAGGTTGGATCATTGCGTGCATCTATCAAGAAGTGCATATGATAACTGGGCTTAGGGTCAATCACCTCCCAATGTGGATGATGTTGTTTGGTAATTAAGGGTGTACTTGTATTGTAATGTTTAATTATGGTCTCGCGTTTGCCGGGAAGGTTCTAGTTACTGGTCATCGAAGCATTGTGCTCATCTTCGAGTTGCATTGTTGATTGTTGTCATGGTTAATTTCCTGCTTAAAAAAAAATAAAAATTTTTCTTTGGTTATGCGTCGCATGTTGTCATAATGATGGGGGTCGTTACATATGGTATCAGAGCTGGTTCGACTCGCGACTTGGGATCATTACGACTTCCTTGATTATCTATTAGATTTTTATGTCGCTAATTAAGTTGATGTGTATTCGTGCAGGTAATAATGGTTAGAGGAAGCCACAAAGGAAGATGACGGGGTGCTAGGGGAGGAGGCACGATGCCCCCAGTAGCATCCATGCCCCATGGGTCTAACCCCCAGGGATACGAACAGGTTGTCAGGAAAGTACATATAGCTATGGGTGATGTGGTTAGGATGATGAGGTCCTTTTAGAGGATGTCTGAGGCACTAATTAGTTGTTTGGATAGAGATGAGGCCATGGAACTGACACCCCATGAGGGTCCACCGCACGCTTCGGTTGGTACTGGTAGCATTCATCGTGAACTCGAGACGACCAAATTTCCCAAGTTCTTTGGTGCCCCAGACGACGCAACCGCCGAGGCATGGTTGGATAATATGATGATGTGCTTTTCACTTCGTGACTATAACTCCAACATGAAGGTCTACATGGTGGTATTTCAACTGAAGGGGAGCACTCTTCTATGGTGGAAAATGCTCCTGCCACAATTGAACATGGGCATCGAAGATGTGTCATGGGAACTGTTCGATGAACAGTTCCAAGAGAGGTATTTATCTGAGGAATTCATTGAGTGTCAACTCAATGAGTTTAATGCCTTGCGACAGGGAATTCATATAGTGCCTGAGTATGAGGCCCGTTTCATGGAGATGCTATGGTATGCTCCGCACCTGAATATCGAGAAAATTAAGGTCAACAAGTTCATGTTCAGCCTTAACGTCAACATTCATGCAAAGGTGAGGATTTTGATGCCTCAAACCTTGCATGATGCTATCTAGAAGGCCCTCATAGCAGAGGAGGATCTTATCAGTAGGGGTCAGAGTAGGACTACAACGAGACCTACGGGACATGCATCATCTGGTGCACAACAACATTAGACACCAGCTAGACATTCACTAGGATATCGTGGCATCCAGAGAGGATCCACTTACACTACGCCATGACGACCGATGCCTCACAGAGTATTCTATTAAAACTTATAAGGTGACATGCATTAGTTTATTAGCCTTATTAGCATTGCAAAATATACCCAAATATAGATCGACGTAGTTACAATAAATTATTACATATCCTGGGCACTTAGCACTGAGTTAGATCTAACAACCATTTACTCTTAGCGCAAGTAAAGCACTTAAGAAATAAAATATCTATCTATCATGCATAATAATCAAAGCACTGAGCAGATTCTTAACATAAACAACATAGCACAGAGTAAGCCAAAGACACAAGATATACGTGGTTCACCCCAGTGTGGGGCTACGTCCACCAACTGCTTCGCCTTCTTTATTGTGTGCTCGAATCTTAAATTCATTCACTCCTGTGCACTAAGCCATAGAGTTAAGATTTGCACCAGATAGGAGATCTACGCACTGAGCACTAGATCCTCCTTCCAAAACTAGGTCAAGGCAGAGAGACAATTCTCTATCAAGCACAAAGTCTTAATGCATATACATTCTGTTGCACAAAGAAACTCAACTACTTGCACTTAGCTCTAAAATATTCTCTACTTATACCATACAATCTTACTTATTTATACTTTTACAATCCCTTACAATAAGGCCTAAACATGGGAGAACCCATGGGCCGACATCCCATAAACCCATTACAAAAACCCTAGAGGACCCCTTACTGGGTCCAGATAGCCTAAAAGATCGATGAGATCTGCGATCTCAGCTCCGCCCAGGTGATAAATATTTGACCAATGTGTCAAAGTCTAAATGTGGTCCAAATCTGACCAAGGTTTCCCCAAAACTTGGTTGAGGGTCAAGATTCCCTCAACACTCACCTGTGACTCGTCCTGAGTCACTTA
Organism: Picea glauca; assembly: GCA_000966675.3. Lineage (NCBI taxonomy): Eukaryota > Viridiplantae > Streptophyta > Pinopsida > Pinales > Pinaceae > Picea > Picea glauca. The sequence goes on along the minus strand of JZKD02S1607590.1, from coordinate 43,259 downwards.
GGTCTAGGTAATGCTGCTTCAAAGGCCTCGAGATTAACTCAGGATGACTCGAATTATTGCTTTGCCTGAGCCTCCTGCTCAGTGATATCTTAGATCGTCTGCTCTGTAATAGGCCCTTCCAGGTGTTATTCTACCGATGCAACCACTTGGTCCAATTATGAGCCCTGTCCATCAATCTCTTTGAACACCTTGCAGGCTTCATCCTGCATAGGTTGCAGCTTCTTCATGACTTCCATTACCTTTCTATGAAGGGAGGTGATCTACTGCTATACTGCATGCTTCTCCTATGATCTCTTCATTCTTTCTACAGCGGTGAGCAAATTCATCTGCACTTGCACGAAAAATGACTGCTGCTGCGCCTCCTGTAACTGTGCTTCCAACTTTCTTACCTATGGATCATCGACGAGGTGTTCATAAGTCTGTGCACTTCTATCACTTAGTTTTTTTCATTCCGAGGAGAGGGATATTATCCTTACTACTGTGTTTTTAACGATCTCCTCTCTTTGGTCACGCACCTCCTGCAGAGTGATTGTTACTGTTTGGGCCTCCATTTCTGTTATCCTAGCTTGAAGCTACTAGAGGGTCTCAACAAACTTCACTACTTGAGACTTGACTAACTCCTGGTCCTCCTGTGCCAATCCTAGCACAAAGTGACATGCTTTATTCATCGCTTCTTTGACCATGGCTCGATCTACGAGCAACTGCTCCTTTTCTCTCTGTAGCTGGGATTTTTCCTCTTGAAGCATCACCTGAAACTCTTCTCTCTCACTTTCATAGGTGGATACACTGTACCGTGATACTCATAATTGTTCTAAGGCTTCATCTTTCTCTTGTTTCAAGGCTTCTGTAACCTTCTCGTTCTCTTCCTAGACTTTGTGAAGTCGAGCTCCTATCGCATCCCCAAGTCTTCTCAATTGGGTTGGAAAGCGAGGTGCACTGCACCATCTTGTATAGAGGCTACCTTGTAACCTCGCTTTCCTTTTTTGACTTCTCTGTAAGCTTCTTTGATGCACTCTGCCAAGTAAGGGTCTGAGGCCTTCCCTGGATAAAACTGTTGAGGGTCAGGTCCCTTCACGCTTAAGCCTATGATCCGGTGGATCAATTCTGGATCCACAATAATCCTTATGTTGAGCCACATGTATCCACCATGATATCATGACAACAGGAGTTTAACACAAGCGTTAACCTCCTGGTGGCGGGATCTTCATCACATTCAACATGGTGGAGTGCGCCAACCCCTTAATCCATGGCTGTGAGACAAGGTGATGATTCTTCCCAGTTGACTTTGTCAAGTAGCGGTGGGGCGCTAACATAGCATAATTCTTCATGTATCCTAAATTCAAGTTGCTGTTCTTCAATAGCAGGATCTGTCCTAACTGAATCCTGACTATGCGTATTCCTTTAGGAATTTACGTGGTGAACATGATGTACTCATAATCTTGGTGAATGCTGTTGAGATTAACGATGCCAAGCAAAGGTGGAATGTACTCAGGTAGGATCGACGGGATCTGCTTCGCATTAGCCAGATCACTGTGGTGTTTACTTCACTGCTCAGTCACAGGGTTGACACAACCAGAACGACATCCAGTCGAAGGGGAAGCCTGCAGTCCCCTAGTCAACAACACCTTGACACCTTCAGATATCGGTTTGTTGGCCATTAACTTCTTGAGGAATTCCTCGACAAAATTCTCTAGTTCACTAGATTCCCCCGACATTCTAACTTTTAAACAGACAGGTCGGGGTAAATGAATGGACATGCGGGGTAGACAAATGGACAGGTGGGGTCTTCTTTCAAATAATGCATATCAACACATAGACAATTCTCTTCTTGGCTAAGTTAATCACGGGTAGAAAAAAGTGGTCCTAGCATAGCATCCAATGAGTTAAATAAGCGGGGCATCGTAATAGATTCTTCCAATGGCCAAGAATGCTTCCATCAATGTGAATCTGTCTGTTATGACACAATCTCAACATCCAAAAGTGGTCCATTAGCTCGTAAATTCATTTTCTAACCATTCCGAAGCATCGTTCTAACGGTCGGGGTGCCTCCAACGGTCATATAGCTTCGCCAGGGCGAAGTCCCATTCTGCGCGGTCTTGTTGTTCCAACGAGGTTCAAATCCTACGAACCTGCCTCCTGCGAGGTTCCAGTCTGTGAAGTCTGCCATTTAGTTTCTATAGCTTCTTGCAACTTTTCTAACTTAGATTTCTTTTTATTGAGCTTCCTTTCCTTCTTTTCTGTGATCCGAGTCTCTCTAACTATTTCTGTAATCCTCTTTCCATTCTTATTCTTATCTTCTCCTAGCGCAATGGCTTCACATTGCTGATGTGCCCTCAAAGGGTCTGAAGTTAATATCCCTTCTCTTAATACTTCCTGGGTGGATATACTTCTTTCTTACATAGATAGGTTCTTCAAGCCTTTTTGCATTCTTTCAACCTTGACAGCTAATTCTCTTGCCTTCTGTCCCTCCTGCATTGTTACTTTGTTTGGTTTCTTTGACTTATCCTCTCATTCTTCTATTAGTTGATCTATTTTTCTAGCTATGAAATCCCTTAGTTATTGCTTTTTCTTTTCTGTGGCCTCTTCCTCTACTTTTCTTCCGATCTAATCCTTCTTAATCCAAGTCTTACCTAACAATAGTGGGAAAGGGGCACTGTCCTCAACAAACTTAATAACTTCAAATTCATCTTCAATCGATGTTCCATGAACAATAATAGGTACATTAGTAACTCTTCCACATAGGGTTATCATCTTTCCCTTAAACAAGCCTATCGTTCCCAACGAAGTTATCACAATAGGCTTTCCCAAAATTTTCCAAGTGTCTTCTTTCATAATATTTACTTGTGTTTCTTCATCCAAGACATAGTCTATGTCAAAGTCTTCTATTTTTGCACTTATGCACTGCTTTACCTTCAGAATCTCTGGTAAACTGACATCTTTATGAACATCCATTGTTTCTTTCAACTGTGATAATGTAGTCTGAACTTCCTCTGACCTTTTCTCTTTAGAACTTTCTAACATGCTCTTAGTCTTTTGACTTTCTTCATAGTTTTCTTGTTTTATGTTCATCCTTTCAACTTTAGCAATCATCTTTGGACAATCCTCAACCTCATGACCAACAATTTTACAACAAAAACAAATAGGACCCGCGCCGAGGAATTCCTTAGCAAGATGTCCTAGAATTTTGCAGTTATAACACAAAGTTAATCCTCTTTTTCTTTTAAACGTTCCACAACCTTTTATGTACTGCGCACTAGGATCATAGTGCTGGACCTGCAATCTACAATTTTTTTTCTAGGTTCCTACATCCACTTATTAGTCCAAAAGCTCTTCTATGCATAGGAATAACATATCTTTCTTCATTTCCATTAAATTTACTCAAATCAACTTTTTCTTTCAACTGCACCCTAGCGTTAAGACTAGGATAGAATCTATTAAACGTACTTAAGTTCATGTTTCAAAACAAAAATTTCCACCTATCTTACTCTTGTCAAAGCACAAAGATTTACCTCTTTTAGGATCTTACCTCTTTTCTTCAGATTATATTTCTTTCTTAGCACAAATCTTTGCAAGTAAAGTAGAGTACTGCGCACTTCAACAACATATCTACATGCATAGCTTCTCTTTTCCTTTACTTTAATTCCCAACAATCATAGTTTCAGGTCCCGACAATGGAACCATTTGTTGGCACAGGGGCAGACCCAGGGCTCAATGCTTAACAACGCACCAACAAAACCCCAACTACCGTCCCTTTCGAGAAAACCTCCGAAGCATGAGAGGTCTCACCCGAGGTAGAAGCAGGAGGGGTTATAGGATGTAGGTGTCTGTAACCAATTTGGGACATAGATCTGTGATAATAACACTTCACATAGTATTCTATTAACAATTATAAGGTGACATGCATTAGTTTATTAGCCTTATTAACATCTTAGAATATACCTAACGATAGATCAACGCAATAACAATAAATGATTACATATCCTGAGCACTTAGCACTGAGTTAGATCTAACATCCATTTACCCTTAATGCAGGTAACACAATTAAGCAATAACATATCTATATATCATGCATAATAATCAAAGCACTCAACAGATTCATAACATAAACAACATATCACAGAGAAAACCAAAGACACAAGATGTACGTGGTTCACCCCAGTGTGGGGATACGTCCACCAACTGCTTCACCTTCTTTATTATGTGCTCGAATCTTACATTCATTCACTCCTGTGCACTAAGCCACAGAGTCAAGCTTTGCACCAGATAGTAGATCTACGCACTGAGAACCAGATCCTCCTTCCAAAACTAGGTCAAGGCACAGATCCAATTCTCTATCAAGCACAAAGTCTTAACGCATATACATTCTGTTTCACAAAGAAACTCAACTACTTTCACTTAGCTCTGAAAACTTCTCTACTTCTACCATACACTCTTACTTATTTATACTTTTACAATCCCTTACAATAAGGCCTAAAAATGGGATAACCCATGGGCCAACATCCCTTAAAACCATTAAAAAAATAATAGAGGACCCCTTACTGGGTCCACATAGCCCACAAAATTGGTGAGATCCATGATCTCAGCTCGGCCTAGGCGCTCCATCTTCGACCAATGTGTCGAAGTCCAAAAGTGGTCCAAATCTGACCAAGGTTTCCTCAAAACTTGGTCAAGGGCCAACAACAGAGCCAATCCGCATCCTAGACCATCGTATTCAAAGGCTACTAGGTCGAACAATAGACCAGGTCAAGGTCCAGTGGGACAACTATAGTCCACACTCGATGACCTGTGAGGACGGATATGATATGCATCAACGATTCCCATTTTTTTTGATAGTTAGGCATATGATACTATGATACACTTTATTTTGGAATTTACATACTGTGAAACTTCGAGATGAAGTTTAAAACAAGAGGGGGTGTATGTAACATCCCGCTCTTGCACACATTGAGATGAATTATTCTTTGAGGACACTTGCGTACAAGTGATCCAGGTCGTTATACTATTGGCTCTTTTGATTATGATTATGAGACATTGTGGATTTGATGTTATGTTATTTTTGTTATATTTACATCGACATGTGCTATTGACTGGGTTCTCCTGAGTGTGTAGGACTCTGGATGTTGAGGATGCCGAGGCATCGATGAAAATCCGTGGACTCTGGATCGAGTCAGGGAGTGGACTGTTAGGGTTTGAATGTTATTAGTGTGACATATGTACATAGGATTAGATGTTATGATGTTGATTATTATTGCTGACATGATTTGTTGATGGATGCAAGTTGATGATAGCTTTTCGACCAGACTCACATTTGGAGTAGAAGGGCTACACACAACAACCAGAGGCATTTAGGGATAGGTGTGACAACAACCCTGCCACAACCTACTAGCACTCCCACCGTGGCTCAAACTGTAGATTAACGATTACCTAGTTCAAGAGACCTGGGATGCCATGAGGGCAGACTATGACAGTTGCTCACGATGATTCTAAGGGGCACGCAATAAGGCAGGGTCCTTATTCCTTAGAGGCCCTAGTGCCTAGAAAACTATGCCTCCTTAGGACCTGGTCGACCTTAAAATGAATGATGTGATGAACAATTTTAATAACAAATTTCCCTTAAGAACTATCGCCAAGTCTAGTGAATTTAAAACCTAGGTCTAAGTAGAACCTCTGAACAAAAAATAATTAGACATTTAACAAGAAGGGGGTAAAGAAATTCAAACTTTAATTATTAAAGTAAAAATTATAATGGAGGATTAAATTTATTAAAAGGGTAAATGGTTTTTTTTCTACACTTGCTAAATCTGATTTTTAGTTAAAAGAAAAAGGGGGAAACTTAAAGAAAAGGGGAAACTTAAGGAAAAAAGGGAATGTCTAACTTAGTAAGGAATCTAGCCTTTGAAACTTTCTATTTATGAACTCAATTAGGAATTAAGTAAGGTGTAAGTCATTTAATAATTGTAAGGGAATAATGGGACATCGAGGAGAATTTTTAGGAACACTTTTAGGTGGGTGAGGGAAATAGGAAATTTAATTAATTAATAAATTGTTTTTCTAGTGCAACTAGGGGATCTGGTGACATGTGTATATGGGAGGTTTTTCCTAATTAATTAAATGAAAAATGAATCTAATGAGGGTTTAGGAAACTAATGACTAAGAAACTCTATAAAAAGGATGACAGAGGAGGAGTATGGATCACATCTGGCTTGCGTAACATTACACTGCTGAATTTCATCTTGACTAAACTTTCTCTTATGGGAGTTGGGATACCCAACTCAGGTAATGAGTGGTAGCTAGACCTTGTGAGGTGAGGCTGGTGCTAGCATTCTCTGGTATTGTGTGCATAAACCCTTTGAGAATCGGGGGGCTCAAGGGGAAGAAGAGTATCCCTAGCGTTGGTTGGGAGGTACCGTTGAGGTCTCATCAGTCGAAAAGAGGGATCGGGACGGAGCAGATGCACAGGAGAACCTTTCCACCTCGTCGTCGTCGGTAAAGGTACGCCTATTAAAGTTGTTACTTGTAATAAATTTAATCTACATTTGTTTATTTTACTGTATTCGGATGACGATTTCATTTCCATGAGATTTCCTTTCACATGTACTTCTACGGTGATTGTAACAGATTATTTTTAGTAAAATCATAATTTGAGAAAAAGAAAACTATTTGTACATACATAACCACATCGGAAGAACCGTTGTGTAGGATAAAAATGATTTTCTTTCTAATTTTGGTAAGAATGTAGGTCTCCTTAGGGATTCCTTGAGAATTCTGTTATCAATGTAATCTCCTTGTCACTTGATTTATCCTGTAATAAACCTTGCTATCCATAGTATCTTTTATTTCTAAGTTACTGTCTAATCGCGCGTGGCGAGAATGAGCCCTAGAATCAAAACCTTGCCTACGCTTTTGTATCTCCTGCTTGCGTTTTCTTTATTCATTGATTGCGTTTTTTTCATTACTTTGTTTCTCCACAGAGAAGATATAGATGCAGATTTTTGTTTTTATCTTTTGTTCCTTTATCTTTTAAGTTATTAGTTTGTGCCTGAGAAGTCAGTCGAATCAACTATTTTTCACTCCGGTGTTAAAGATTTAGATTCAAATGACCTGCTTTCTTATGCATGAATAATAAGTGTAGGATCATTTCTTTTCCCAACAAGGAATTCTCTTCTGGGCGTTTATTCCCTCCTTAGCATATGCAATTATTGTGATTTATTCTCTGCAAACTAGTGCTTCCACACAACGATTTTGGGGATGTCTCTTCAATCACCAAACATTTTACTTCTCTATGATTGGTTTATTTCTTGTAGTGAATTTTATGCTGCTAAGGATTTAATTCTTGCTGCATTTGGTTTATCATCTACTCCTGTGATTGGTTTATTTCTTGTAATGAATTTTATGCTGCAAATGATTTAATTCTTGTTGCGAATGATTTATTTCTTGATACGAAATTCTTGCTGCATTTCGTTTTTCTTCCTAGAGGTTGTATCCATTTTTCTCATGGCTGAACGAGTCTGGACCAACTATTCCCTGTGTTTAATCTTATTACGATTCTGTTGGATTGTGTTTTGTGTTACTTCCTGGAGTCATTTTTTAATTTTCGTGAGGCATGTGCACTCGCGCACAAAGAGAGCACCCCCACGATTTTAACTACCCCTGCACACACACCAAAACCAATTCGTGAGGGCCATGCTTTTGCGACAAGAGAGAATCCATCAACCTCTTCGTTTTTCCGCTCCTTTAAAAAATCGTGAAGCTTGGGTCTGTGGGATAAAAATAAATAGTCATTGATGATTGTGCTCTCTCTCTCTGAACCAGTGAACACCGGACGTGCAATACCCTTGCTTGGCGAATTGCTGATGGCTCAATGAATATTTCGCTGATATACCTACCCACCTATGACACTTTGGGTTGTCTTCACTGGGACTGGGTCCCCAAGCATATTTCCTTGCTGCCACTAATTCCCGTCAACTGCCCCGTGTTCCCTTCCTATAGCAACGGTTTTAATTATGACACACACTCTCCCTTACAACCAGACTTCAATGATAATGGTAATAGACAACATTGATGTTTAATAAGGTAAGGCTTATTAGGATTCTTATAGGTTAGTGTATTACGTCACCAAGTTTTTACATGTGGTTGATTCTCATATAATTATATAACCGTTATAAAGTAATGAGAAAAAAATGTGATTTAGCTCAATAGCTTGATATTTTTTAACAGTTTATTTGATTAAATTAAATTGTGACTATCCCTTACAATAGTAACTGATTGCCCCAGTTATAATAGATTAATTGATATAGTAGCGATCAGGGTAGGGTTGTAATGAAAATAGTGATTGGTTTTTGAATGATTAGACAATGTAAAAGACCGTTCTATAGTGGTGTAATTACATTTATGGATTTAGTTTATGGAACTAGTTTATGTAATTATGGTTATGGATCTAGTTAGATTAACTGTTTGCTTTAGTTTTGTTTAAATGGGATCAATGTGATTATCCCTTATAATATTTATCTGCCCTTATAGCCGGGAACTAATTAAGGACTGCTGAATTCATTAATGTTGGCCATGGAACCCTTTTATGATAAATTGTAATTATTAATTATAATTGCTTTGTTCTTCATAATGTTTAAGGGTAGTATTTGAAAAGTAGAGAATCCTGGCTATGACATCTATAATTTACTAAGGGAAAGTAATACTTGCTAGATGATGAGATACTTCAGTGCCTTAAGATGTTTAAGGGGGTTGTCTTAAAGAAAAGAAGGTAGGGAGGCATGGTTGTTTTTAAAAATAGGGAAGTATTGTCAAGGGTTTATTTTAGATGAGGTTTGATTCATTGCGCTAGAACAGTGGATGGTAAGTTGGTTTTGAGATACATTTAGAATGTCACAAATTTTAACCCTGTCTTGATGGTAGTTACCATGCGTCCCATTTAGCTAGATTGATTACAATGCTCTCTTTATGGTTCGTATAACATAGGACAGTGCACGTTGGATTTTATGAATTATTGGGTTTCTTGTGGGGTCGAAGGTTTAGAATTATTCTTGTTGCACATGGGTTCCTAGTGCGTTTGTCGCACTAGGAACCCATGTGCAATAACAAAAATACAAGAAGGAGCACCATAATTGGTGCTTGAAAGTAGAGCACCGGGTTGATAATGGGCTTCCAATACCTAAATATTGGATCTTTTTGAAGATTTTTTGAATTATATATGTATAAACAAGTTGCACTGAGGACAGTGCAAAAATAAGGGGAGGGGATTGTAATATCCCCCAGTAGAGCCCCAGTTGTAATTATGAATTGTAAACATGTTTGTTAGGCTAGTGGGCCGAGTTATAATAAGCTAGGAGGCTTATGTGATGATTAGGCTAGGAGCCTAGGATGATAAGGCCAAGAGCCTGTTTTGTATATGTAATTATGCAAAAATCATTAATAAAAATATAAACATCATTGTGTGTAGATCGACCACGAAGAAATAGTGACGGGGGACTAAACTCCACTAGGTAGGGTAAGGAAGGGGGGGATAAGTATTTGGGCCTAGGGGCTAAGCTAGGAGGCTTACCTCTAGGGGAATAACATTTTAATATTATTTCCTAAAGACTAAGGTGAACATGTTATGTTTTTGTTATCCTAAGTTCCTTGAAAGTGGGACGTAGGCTAAATGGAGCGCATGCAGCTCTAGGAAGACAAGTGTCGACCTAGGCTCATGTAGTTAAAGCTGAAGCATCAAATCGTGTTGGGGTTTCGTCTTGCCATTCTACCATCCTTCATATGAACCCGAGACCTCCATCGTTTGACCTCTGCATATCCATCACAGATCTCTGGAACTAGTAATCTGTGAGTCAAATTGTGTTGGGGGTTCGCTTCTCGTTTTGTGTGACTCCCATCCTTGCGTCTGGGCGAGTTTTGAGATCCTTCACCTTTGCGTCTACACTCTCGCGAGGTTAGTCATCCTGAAACTAGTGAAAACCAAGGGAATGATCCATGTCTCCTGTGAAGTCTGAGCATCCTATAATTGTTTGAGCCGTGTGGTGTCATAAATGTTGGTTTTTGTGGCCATGCAGTTCCTTGACTGAGTGTGGCTTGCTGCCGTCGACTGTTTCTTATTGAGCCTTGATATGTCTTAGTGTTTGAATGATACCGTTTTGGGTGTCCATACCCATTTCCCCATTACTCATGTCACCCATGAGCTAACTGAGTGTTGAATGTTGTTGCCGTCACTTGTCTGTGGCTGTAGCTGATTCGAAGATTGGTTGAAAAGTTAGGTTTTTAGGCCTGTAAGAAACTCTCCCAGGTGAGAGAGTTTGCTGGGAAGTGAGTTATCTTCTAAGGGAGTTCCGTAGCAGCTACAATACTCCGAGACTTCTGGTCCAGCCTGTTGCTCAAGCCTAAGGTAAGGGAGGTGTACTAGCCAATGGACTTGTATTAGTGAAGGTGTATCCTCCTGGGGTGGAGCAAGCATGTGGGAAATGAGGGTCTATGGATTGTGGACATAAGTGGCTCCTGGGATAAAATATCCTTCCTGTTGCTTTGTGCAACTTCCTTGTTGTTCTTTCCAAGCCTAGAATTCCCTTGCTTGGTGGAGTTTAGTCCCATCTCACGGGTGACCAACTGTTGAGAGTGATGAGCAACACGATCTAAGGCTGGGAGGTTCGTGGAAAGTCTTCACGCAGTCGGTGGTCTTCTAATAAAATATAAGTACTTCTTTATGTTCATTTACATGCTGTGTAATGGTACATATGTTGTAATTAATGAGTATTGCTTGTGTATGTTGTATATGATGCATGTGTAGGCTTATTTTTATTCCACACAATAATATGTTATATGTATGTAGAATAGTCATTCTATGTTATATGGATGTGTTTGTTTTTCCACAAGTATCTTTGTGTGGCATAGCCCAATAGTTTAAGGCTGGAGCTGTCCTAGATAAGAGAAGTAAAGACAACATTTAAGGTTGTTTTGGTAGCATTACCCGACCCGTTGGTGGCCGAGGACGTTACAAATTGGTATCAGAGCTAGTTGAAGTGTCTGGGTAGTGACATTGCCCAACCTTTGGTGGTTGGGATGTTACAGTATTGTTAGTAGACACATGGAAAAATCAGGTCAAGAGCATGGAAATGGGTGCTTCAAACACAGAGCACAAGTATCACCTACAATGGTTGCAATGATTTGGTCTGTGGTTATGATTCATGAGATTTGGACAGGTGCATCAGTTTATTAGATAGGTTACTGATGGAAAAAAAATGGTCCATGCTTGAATGAATCGTGTAGGCATGCTCACGTAATAGTATTGTCAGAGAAGTTGCGGAGCTGTGATGGTGTTTGGCTTCTCTTGGCTTGCAGAAAAGGTGATGAATCAATTAAGGGCATGATATATCAGGTAAATTTTTGTCAAGGTGGATATTGTTGGAAACATGCCAATGGATTTCCTCATGCGGTCACATGCACATGCATGTAGCTATGTTAATGCGCATGCATGCAATCTATTTATTAACTGTTTGTGTAACTATGTGATCTATTCATGATTAGTTTGTGTAACTAAGTGATAGATGTTATATAAACGAACATACCCATAGAGGTGTGAGTGCAATGTGTAGTGAGTGTGTGAGAGCAAGACACAATACTTATTACTGAGGTGTTGTGTGTATAAGACTAGAGGATGGTTGTATGCCTGGGTTGGCTATTGTAATTCTCCCTTGAATAATAAGAAGACCGATAATCATTGCCTGTGGTTTTTTCCCTCATTGGGTTTCCACATAAATCACTATGTCAAGTGTATGATTGATGTGCTTAGTTTAATGCGCATTTAATCTTGCTTATTTTATGCTCTGTTTGCTTCTGCTGCCCAACAAAATTATTTTACCATCCAAGAGTGGGTGTACATTAGAAGACTTTCCTAACACCATATTCTGGAATACCAGTGAAGGGAAGATGAATATAAGTGTATGATTTATAATAGCAATAAAAGGAGAAAGAGTTGGAAAAGGATACAGATAGGAGGACATTTCAATGTATATGTTTGCTTTCTTGTACATTTATATAGAAATAAATGCATTTTCTTCTTTGAACGTGACTTTTATATATATAAGCCCTTTTACATTGAATCATGCCAATGTCATTCTGTACAATGTATGAACAATGTCATTCTGTACAATGTATGAACTATTTATATATGTTAAATTTTCCGAATTGGGGACCAACTTAGCTATTCTAGAAGCCAAAATCAATTGGGAAATTGCAATGTTGGACAAATATTTCATGGCACTAATAAAGGATGATGAGATTAAACAGTTCTGCCTTTTCATTCTAATGGTTTGGGATGATGAGATTAAACAGTTCTGCCTTTTCATTCTAATGGTTTGGTTGCAGGATATTTATTTATAGTTTATAGTTTGTTTGGAGTTTTCTTATTTCGATTTGGGTTATGTGCTGTTTCCAAGATTATAAGCTGGTTAGTAATATTCAACAAATCAAATATCAAATTAATATTTATGAAAAATGATTTTATGAAATTTATTTTAAATAAACAGTGTGAGATTAAATAGTTTTACCTTCTCGTTTTGTTGGTAGAATTTTTTGCATTACTTACTTCAATGTGTTTTTGATTTGTCTTTTGATTCATAGTTCCACTATGAATTAATCAATGCATTGAAGTCTGCCTTCTCGTTATATATATTTATAATTTGTTAGGATTTTGCTTATTTCGATTTGGTTGATGTACTGTTTGCATGAATACAAAATGATTATTAATCTCAAACTTATTTTCATAAAAAATAAAATCAGCTGAAGAAAAACATAAAACGTTTGAACCCGGAACTACCTAACGTAGCTGGTCTCCAATGTGAACATATTCACTCAGTGTCACAAATCAATTAATGGCACTCAGTATCACAAATCAACAAACGGCTCCCCTTGTTATCTTATATTCATATTCTCACATTTATAAATTCTCATTTCTTAATTAAGATGTTTTCCTTTTGAACTTAGTTATTCTAATTTATTATTCCTATTTATTCTTTTATGCTTCTATTTTCATATTTATAAATTTCTTATTTCCTAGTTAGGGTGCAAGAGGCGTCTTTTTGGTGAGTAGCATTTGAGCAAACGGACATTCACTCACTCGGTCACTTATTTTTCAGATAATTTTAACCATTCATTTGTAAAATTTTAACCAATGTGAGGTTCAAATTCAAAGGAAAATAGGATATATAATTCTTCAATGTGAGGTTCAAATCTAGAGAAAAATAGGATATGGGGTATGTTGGACTGACTCTCCACGGGTGTGATGTTTTTCGTTAATAAGATGGATTTTCATTGTTTCAATTTTCATTTATGTTATTTTGGTTTTCAATTGTGTTATTTTGGTTTTAATTTACTAAATTTATTTTATCATCTTGGATGTAGGTCATGGTTTAGGATGTACCTCCAAATGGTTATGGTTTACGATGTAATTCCAAATGTGTATAAGAGAAAAAATGAGAATGAATCAGAATTCTGAAATTTTATTTCTATGTAAGTGGTTTAATGGGGTTGTGGTTTTCTGTTTGTAAGATTAACTATCACATCTACGCCTTCTTGCATATGATTTTTAAAGTTCATATTTTCTAAAACTCATGTTAATTTTCCCAATTGGTTTTCTATATTTATGGCTCACCACTTCAATTGTATCACACTTCGAATTTGAATTTGGTGTCATAAATTATGCAAGGGTCCTCTACTCCGCATATATTTGGCATAATTTTAGCTGGCAAATGTTGCCATGCTGAAGTTCAGTGCATTAAAAAACAATGAGCATATATCTTAAAATCAAATCAAGCTTCTATGATCAAGGCTGATGTTGGTTTTTTTTAAAGAAAATACAAGGCTGATGTTGTTTTTTTTGAGAAAATATTATTTTTGATTACTTGATGTTATATTCATTTAGATATATTTTAAATTTGGATTAGCTATAAATTTGTATTTATTAAGTTAAGAGATTAATTTTTTAAGATATATATTTTTTATTATTATTTTTTAATTCCATATAATTACCTATAGGCGTCCCTCTATCAGAATCGATGGGTTAATTAGTCTTTTAATCAAAAATTCTAATCTTATGGCCTACAATGAAAGATGCCGGCATATTCTTAGTCGTTCACTCAAATAAATGAATAGGATTTAATGTTCTTAACTTCCGTGCGTCAGTTTCTTTGTTTACTTTTTCACATTTACTTAATCTTGATTAAAAAATTACTGCCCTATCCATTGACTGCCACGCTTAATAATTAATTTATATAATCAACCTCATTGCCACGTTCTAGTAATTAGCAGAGACCAAACATTTACGAATGTGAAGCGTTTATGGATGTGAAGGGTTTCAATGTTTGGCATTCTTTACAGTTAAAAACGCAGCCGTAATTCCTTTCAATTTAGGGTTGCCACGTTCGTGTCCCTCGCACCTGGATCGGTAAATATGGTGAGCGTGGAGCCTTCTAAAGAGAACCGAAACGACAGAAAAATCTTGAGCGAGTAATACATCAGAGGAGTGGAAATAAATCAGCACCTTTTTAGTATTAAGTTTTCTCCACCTGGCTTGTCGTTACATTTCAGAAC
>JZKD02S1607590.1:13004-28663 GCA_000966675.3 Picea glauca | reverse complement strand
TCATCTGTAAACGGTCGCTTTCACAAGTTTTCCACTTTCCTTAATATGTAGATCCCGTCAAACGTAACGGTCACTTTCACAAGTTTTCGCTTTCATTAATATGCGGAACACACCAAAGAAGGATCTGTAAAAGGCTCACGCAGGAAAGGAAGCAGTTTCTGGTCACTTTAATTTATTTATTATGTTTTCTCAGTTCCCCATCATCGTAATTATCTATTTTTATATCACAAATTTTCGCCTAAAAGGAACCTATGATATATTTCAATTTTTTTTTTCATTAGTTAGAACGATAAGGCAGCTGAAATGTGTTTCTGATACATGGGGTAGATGAAATGCGTTGTGTATAATGTTGAAACGTGTGTAATGTAATGTTTTTAAAAGTAAAATGTTAAACATTAATATGTAGTAAAATCTTAATAAGTGGAAGTAGGTCTTGTAATCAGAAGACTTAACTGATAATTATTTTATTCTTATTTTCATAATTATAATCTTTTTAATTTTTCACGGTTATGATAATTTTATTTATCATTCATTTTAAATGCTTTAATTAAGTTTCTTAAAACGCACAGTCACAAGAATATCCCGGACACCTTAGGTCTCTAAAGCAAGATTTAGTTGATGTGGATTAAGTCATATTCAAAATTGCTCTTCTTCTTTTGGTAGTTTTACAATGAGAAAGAGTAGCAAATTGAAATACTAGAATATAAAGGAGAATGATAACTATTATTAATAGAAACAACCGACATGGCAATGTCCCTGCCAGATACTAAGGTTCAAGTTTCTCAAAGCATGCATTTTTAAAGCTCTTTGCAGCTTCTGTTTCCCATATATTTCCCTGGAGTAATGGCCATGGCGGGATTGTAGAGTTAACAGTGGGCATATCCTATTCAAAGTAATTTTTTAAGAAGGATATTATGGGTTTAAAGCAATCTTCCAACCCCTGTTAAGGATCTCTGCAACATGATATTTGTCACTGTTTGTAAATTTCTATTTTACATAAAAAAATTACAAACTGTTAAGAGGTATGCTTATAAATTTCCAGAAAAAACTAGAGAAATGCTTAATAACAAGTTCTTTAGCACAAGATCCGGTTTAAGATTCTCATATGACAGTCGTAGTCAAAATCATAGTCCAATGCCTGCATAGATCAATCATGACAATGACAGTCGAGAAAGAGGATAATGAGGTTGAACATAAGTCCATAATTTCCTCCATTAGATCTAGTGGAAAATCATTACTTTCATTTATTAGATTGATGGAATCATATGGTGATTGTACTTTTATAGTGCTCAGCAGGGGTAGATCTTAACACATCTGGTTCTAACTTGTCCATAATGAGAAGCAAGCCGCGTTGTAATGCTAAAGATGGTCTAGATAAATGCCCTTTGATAGTGAACGAAGATCTTCTCTTGACCCGTTTTAAACAAGCCTGACATGCTCCAACAAAAAATGCATGTAAGATTTCTTAATAAATCTGAAGTTTATAGTCCCTTGATCCATTTTGATACAGTGTAAAGTTAGCTATTATAATATAAAGTTACCTATTATAATAGTGGAGTCGTCTTGAGGTTACTTCCATTAGTGATGAGCTCTACGTGAGATCTCTCCAACAATTTAATTAGTGATAAGCTCAACCTGAGATATCTAGTCCATGTGATATTTCTCCCCAAAGGTTTGGGGGAAATTCATTGTTCGACTCTCTTATTCTCTCAGAGTTATTCGATGTACTGTTATACTTGATACCAAAGGTTTGGGGGAAATTCATTGTTCGACTCTCTTATTCTCTCAGAGTTATTTGATGTACTGTTATACTTGATAATTGATGATCACTGACCATTGAAAATATTAACATGACTCATACAGTTCTAAAGCGCTATGGAAAGAGTTAGTTGGGTGACTTTTCTTCGCCCAAACCTCAATCGTGCTACCATTACCATTTCACTCGTTGAAGAACATCTTATAATAAGACTTCAAAAACTATTGGAAAACTCGTGAGAAAATACTTAGAATTAGGAGAAAACACACAAGTGAGACTACGCTCACATTCTATTATTAATTGAAGACACATTACATCATTATATAGGAATCATATCTACTTGGCGGTTACAACAAATCACCGAAAACTAGGATCTACATTAAGTACTAGTAGAGTTCATCTACGAAACTAACTCTTGCTCCATTATTTCCAAGTCTTCCCCTTAATGGAGAATGGATTGACTTATACACCTAACATCTCCCTAAACAGCTCAAACTTAATCTTTCCAAGAGGCTTAGTGAAAATATTAGCAGCATTTTCACAAGTATTACAATACATAAGAGCTATTTCATTTAACTGCAACATTTCTCTAACAAAATGAAACTGACCATCAACATGCTTTGTCCTTGCATGAAAAATCGGATTATTCGCCAGCTGGATTGAACTTTGATTATCACATTTGATCATTGTAGGTTCTTTTTTTTCTTCTCCAACATCTTGAAGAAGTCTTCTCAACCAAACAACTTCACAAGTTGTTGCACACAAGGCTTTATATTATGTGGCTTTATATTATGCTTCAGTAGAAGACAAAGATACAGTAGGCTCATCTTCACTGTTCCATGAAACAACCCAGGATGCAATGCCAAACGCATATCCAGTGGTTGATCTTCAATCATCCGGATTTTCAGCCCAATCAAAATCTGAGTAACCTGTCAATCAACATGAGATGCATCATTATATTTAATACCATAATCAAGTGTTCATTTTAGATACCTGAGTACCGCCTTTGCTGCATTCCAATGGTTTTCTTGAGGTTTTGACATAAACCAAACTACCCACCATCTGTCTATACATAGTGGCATTCACTTCCTTCAAACCATCATCACAAGAAAGTTTCACATTCTGCTGCATAGGAACAATAGAAAATTTACATTGATCCATTTTAAATCTCTTAAATACTTATCTGACATACTTACTCTGAAAAACAAAAGTTTGGACTGCATTTCTCCAAACTTCAAGACCTAGGCAGTAGTGTAACTATTAAATCATCAACATATAAGGAAATCAATACTATATACCCTTTCTCATCAAATTTAGTATACAGATTTGGATCACTCTTGCTCCTCATAAAACCCTGTTAAAGAAAGAAAGAGTTTATCTTTTCATACCATGACCTAGGTGCATGTTTTAGTCCATACAATGCTTTATTTAACTTACACACTAAGTGTTCTTGCCCATTTTCCACAAACCCTTGAGGTTGAGTAAGGTAAACCTCTTCCTTTAACTCACCATTCAAAAATGCATATTTAACATCTATTTGGTGTAGCTTCCAATGATACTTTATCACTAAAGCAATTAGCAATCTCATAGTATTCAATTTAGCTATTGGTGCAAATGTTTCAGCATAATCAATACCTTATGTTTGTGAATACCACTTTGCAACCAATCTAGCCTTATATTTGTCTATACTACCATCTAATTTAAACTTGGGTTTGTATATCCATTTGCATCTAATGGGTTGCTTTATGTTTAGGCAATTCAGTCAATTCCCAAGTATTATTTTTCATTATAGATTCATATTCTTCCTCCATTGAATTTCTCCATTCATCATGTTCATTTGCTTCATTAAAACTCATGGGTTCTATGACATTTGAAATGATACTCATTAGGGCATAGTCTCTATACCTCTCAAGGAGTCGAACTTGTCATGTATATCTTCTCAACTGATTATTTTCCTCCCCACCATGTGAAGATCTGTCTTCACCACTAGGTGAACTCTCACTGCTTGAAGTGTCCATATCACTGTCACTGAGTCCTTCTTCTTGTTGTTTCTATTGTCGTTGGAGTTGTGGTTGTTGTTGTGGTGGCTATTGTGGTGACTGTTGTGGTGATTGTTATTGTTGTTTCTCTTCTTTAATTCCTTCATCAAGAAGTCTATGCCATTCCTCATGACTGTTGTCGTCGTGATTTCTTCCTTCCTGCTCATGGAAAAGTACATCTCTACTCGCAAATACTTTGTGAGTAGAAGGATCAAACAATTTGTATGCTTTGAATTCAGAACAATACCCTATGAAAATACATTTAATGGCTTTAGCACCCAATTTCTTCTTATTCTCCTTTGGAATATGTGCAAAATCCTTATAACCAAATACTTTTAAATTATGAACTGCAGGTTTGGAACCATACAAGGCTTCGAAAGGAATAATATTATCAAGACACCTTGTTGGACTTATGTTCTTTAAATAAACTACAGTATTTATGGCTTCAGCCCAAAATGTATTTGAGAGATTCTTACCTTTCATCATGTTCCATGCACACTCTACTAGAGTTCTGTTTTTCCTTTCAACCACTCCATTCTGTTGTGGAGTGTGAGGTATTGTAAACTATTGTACTATTCCATGATCTTTGCTATATTTAATGAAGTTCCCTCATTTATACTCTCCCCCTTGATCTGAAAGGAGGATTTTGATGGATTTTCTTGTCTTCTTTTCCACCATGGTTCTGAATTCCTTAAAGTAATCGAAAACATCACTTTTTCTTCTAATGAAATAAACTCATGTGTATCTTGTGCAATCATCAATAAATAACAGAAAGTAAAAAGCACCTCCTAAAGACCTAGTCTGCATAGGTCCGCAAACATTAGTATGCACAATATCTAACACATATCTCTTTTTCCTATCAAGATTAGAGGGGAATTCATCTCTGTGCATCTTTCCTAATGCACATGCTTCACAAGAAATATTCTCATTCTTTAACATGGGAAGTCCTTCAATCATATTTTGTTTCTGTAATAACAATAAATCAGGATGATTGATGTGGCCATACCTTTGATGCCAAAGACTGTCTGTTGGCATAGTTGCAGAAGTCAATGTGTGATATGCTTGTTGGTAACATCAAGTTTGTATAGGCCTCATGCTCTGACTCCAGTTGCAATAGTTTTGAATTGATCTACCAGATCCTTTACTATCCAATAATTCTTAATAATTCAAACTTCAAGTTCTGATCTGTAATGGTGGACACAGAGATCAATTTTTTCTTTATCTGGGCCAAGGAGGACACCTAGGGGAATGCCCACCTCGGGCGCACAAGTCAATCACCTAGGCACAACGCTTCTTCACATTTTGATGATGAATTAAATATATGTAAAATAAATGGTTCCCTTAGTATATAAGGTGAACCGGGACTAAAATAAATCATTCTTACTTTTTATTTTGAAGCTATGTGTCTTGGTTGTTTTATTTTCTGAGTTTTCATTTTACATCCACGACAATTTCGTTTTAGGGTTTTCTGAAGAATAACCAGTGTATCCTCCTTCATGGCTACCTCTTGGTGACTCTGTTTTCCATGCTTCCACTTCTGAGAGCAAGCTTATCCCATTATCTAGCCACTCTCTCAAGGAGAAAATTATTTCCTTTGAGTTTTCCGAGGTAGAAGGGAGGGCGCACCAACTGGGGTCTACACCCTTGTTGGTTTCTTATTTGTTGGGATGAAGTGAGTGCACCCTCTTCCATGGATGCATTGTGCTTCTTCCACTGATTCCTATAGATCACTCTGAGATAGCCAAAGCCTCTTGGCCACTCTCAGGTCCTGGTTTGGATCCCCATTGCTTGATCACCCAAAACAATGGTGCGCTCCTGTTCAGATTTGCGCCCTTGAAGAGAGTTTGGTCAGAAGTCGGGCTATGGCTTTCGTAGTCACCTTCTCCTGTAGATCACCTTCTTGGGAAGATCTTGGGAAGATTATTATGAATGTGACAAACAGTACCATTCGACAATGTCACAGGAATGTCTCTGTATCCCTTGATCTGATGAGCGTGGTCATCTCCAAGATATATGTTGGCTCCATTCTATGTTTCTTTAAAATTAGTATGTCACATCTTATTACATGTCATATGTATTGATGCTCCAGAATCCAGAAACCAGGCATCACTATCATCCATTTCAGCAGTCAAAGAAGCATTTGACACAAACAGTCTAAGATCCCGTGAATCAAAGTCCATGGGTTCATCAATATCATGACTAGCAATAAACAATCTGAGATCATGATTTGAAGATTCTTCTGCATAAAGAACTGAGTGTTTTCTAGGTTTATTCCTAGCCTCACCACTCTTCTTCTTATGACAGTCTTTAATGAGACGTCGAGATCGACCACAATAAAACAACTTTTTGACTCATTCCTGTTAGAGGGCATACCTTGATTCGGCCTTGGGGATTGTCTTGTCTGCGATGAACGACCTCCTCTGCCTATTTCTCCTGATCTCCCTCTCGGGGATCTCTTGTTTCCAAATCTGTATTCTGAGGCTTCAAATTCCCGTGCCTCTTCCTCTTGCAGCAAAATTCTTGTCAATTCTTCAAAAGTAGGAGGTTTCTCCCTTGCTGTGAGACCTGTTATGAACATATGATAATCTTATAGCATACCATTTAAGGTAATAGTGACAAGATCAATGCTTGAAACTGTTTCCCCTATGTTTCCTAGCTTGTCTTTCACCTCTTTAATTCAAACCAAAAAATGAACTAACAGATTCATTTCCATCCATCTTAATGCCTAGCAATTTAGTTTTCATGATTTGTGTTGTTAGTTTCATATAAATCTTTAAGCGTTGTCCATGTTTCAGCAGAAGTGTTAGCTTCTCTAATATGTGTAATTATGTTATCTTTAACAGACATACGCAATAATACCTTGGCCTTGTTTTCGCGCTCCTCCCAATCTTTGTTGTCGAACCTGCAGCGGCATCTGGTTTCTTTTCAGTTCCCTTTGCAATCGTCCATACTCCATAGCCCTCCATCAGGGTCTGCATTGTGAATTTCCAGTTAATGAAATTTGAGCCATCTAATTTGTTGGCTTCGTTGAGGTAGGTCTCTGCTAGTGGATTCACCATCTCTGCGAGTGTCTGTTCATCCAACCAGACAATGGATCCTTGTATCACCAAACACACTTCAATCCTGAAGGCCGTGAATCACCAAGAATATGCAACTTTCGTCAATTTCCTCTGTTTGCTCAGCAGTTCGTCCTTCGGATCCACTGATCTATCTCTACCTTGGCTCTCAATTTTCTTAAAAGAAGTATAATAAAACCTTAAAAATAAACCTTAACACCACTCCATGCATAAAAAGCTCATGCTCAAAAAAAACCTCAACACCACTTCATGTATAAAAAAATATATAAATTCCTTAAAAGAAAGCTTTCCTTTAAAAGAAACCCTTCCTTTTTTTTAATACATACATCCACCTCACCATTTATGATCCTTTATTTGTATAAGAAATGGTGTCATTCACTAATCCCTTTAAAAACAAAATGTGCACAAGTAAATAGTGAATGGAGGAGACCCCTCTTTCAACGCTCCAAACAAAAAAACAAAACTTAGGCTTTACCAAAGCTCACGGATTTTCTCACTGCCCTCCTACCTCGACCTTCTCTCACAGATCTGACCCAAACAACTCACGCTTCTCAAAACAAAAATGGTCGATGCTCCTCTAGCACAAGGGAGTGCTAGCGCTCCTAGACAATGGAAGGGGGGGTGTTGTAGCGCTAGGCGATAGTGGGAGCCCGAGCATGAGAGCCCTAGCGCCCTTAGACACGTACAAAGGGAGCGCGAGGGATCCAATTTTTCTTAATTTCGTAAGTGTGAGAGGGATCCGGGCTCCTCCAACACTGCATGGGGAGCGTTCAGCGCCCCTACTCAATTAATTTGAGATCTTGCACTTTGGATATCGCCTCAAATAATTGAATATCTCCGATCTTCAATATCGCTCTGATACCAATTTAGAATTAGGAGAAACCAGGAGAAAACACGTAAGTGAGACTACGTTCACAATCTATTATTAATTGAAGATAGATTACATTATTATATAGGAATCATATCTACTTGTGGTTACAACAAATCACCGAAAACTAGGTTCTACATTAAGTACTAGTAGAGTTCATCTAGTAGATTAGGTCGTTCAGTATTCTTATCCATCTTAAACTTATAATGGCAGGTGGTCAATAATTGAGGGTCGTATACCGAGAAGTAATGATAACGATATCAAGAACTACTTGAATACTGGTTTGAGAAAGAAAGCTCATGCAAGTGCATGCATTGGCATATTGAATTTTGTTAAACCTACAGAGCGTAATACGATTGTAAGTATGACTCAACCATTAAATCCCAACCAGTTGGATGAAAGACACGAAGTTACCCAACTAGTTGGGTGAAAGAGACGAAGTTATTGCTTGTTGTATTCTGAGCAGCTGAAGAAGGGATTGACATCTTCCAATTCTATAAACAAGGACAAAACCCTAATATCTGCTACGAAACAAAATCCAAGCTCTTGTTACAGATAGAAACAGTTGGGAATGGACTCACTCGTGAGTCTTGCCATTAGGTTGGAGATTGAAAGGCGTGGTAGAGAAGCTTCCGAACATGGAGAACCACGAGAAAATTAGCGGAGTGGACCTTGGCATGACAGACCCAACAGAGATTGGCCTGGTCAAACTCACAAAACATTCTGGCTGGCAATTTGTTGCAGAGCTCACATTCCTTCATTGGGTCCCCCAAAGTAATTTTGAAAACATAGCATTGGCTAAACTATATGTATCTATATTCACTTACCTAGTTCACCATGTCGTGTCCATGGATGTGATAATTTGTTTTCAGAAACAGTGATATATACACCTTTCCTCGAGTATATATCCATCAAAAGTGAATCTTAAATTGAATTCAAGATATATTCATCCACTAGTTGGGTGAAAGAGACGAAGTTATTGCTTGTTGTATTCTGAGAAGCTGAAGAAGGGATCGACATCTTCCAATTCTATAAACAAGGACAAATCTATAAACAAGGACAAAACCCCAATATCTGCTACATAACAAAATCCAAGCTCTTGCTACAGACAGAAAGAGTTGGGAATGGATTCACTCATGAGGCTTGCCATTTGGTTGGAGATTGGCACGCTTGATAGAGAAGCTTCCGAGCATGGTGAACCACGAGAAAATTAGCGGACTGGACCTTAGCATCACAGGCCCAACAGAGATTGGCCAGGTCTCCAACTCACAAAACATTATGGCTTGCAATTTGTTGCAGAGCTCACATTCCTTCATTGGGTCCCCCAAAGTACTTTTGAAAAAATCTTGATGGGTTAGACGAGAATTGGCTAAACTATATGTATCTATATTCACTTACCTAGTTCACCATGTCGTGTCCATGGATGCGATAATTTGTTTTTAGAAACAGTGATATATACACCTTTCCTCGAGTATATATCCATCAAAAGTGAATCTTAAATTGAATTCATGATATATTCATCCACTAGTTGGGTGAAAGAGACGAAGTTATTGCTTGTTGTATTCAGAGGAGCTGAAGAAGGGTTCGACATCTTCCAATTCTCCAATTCTATAAACAAGGACAAAACCCTAATATCTGCTACAAAACAAAATCCAAGCTCTTGTTACAGACAGAAAGAGTTGGGAATGGACTCACTCCTAAGGCTTTCCATTCGGTTGGAGATTGGTAGGCTTGGTAGATAATCTTCCAAGCATGGCGAACCATGAGAAAATTAGAGTAGTGGACCTTGGCATCACAGGCCCAACAGAGATTGGCCTAGTCCAACTCACAAAACATTATGGCTCGCAATTTGTTGCAGAGCTCACATTCCTTCATTGGGTTCCCCAAAGTACTTTTGAAAACATCTTCATGGGTTAGACGAGCATTGGCTAAACTATATGTATCTATATTCACTTACCTAGTTAACCATGTCGTGTCCATGGATGTGATAAAAATTTTTGAGAAACAGTGATATATACACCTTTCCTCAAGTATATATCCATCAAAAGTGAATCTTAAATTGAATTCAAGATATATTCATCCACTAGTTGGGTTAAAGAGACAAAGTTATTGCTTGTTGTATTTCGAGGAGCTGAAGAAGGGATCGACATCTTCCAATTCTATAAACAAGGACAAATATATAAACATGGACAAAACCCTAATATCTATTACGAAACAAAATCCAAGCTCTTGTTACAGACAGAAAGAGTTGGGAATGGACTCACTCCTGAGGCTTGCCATTCGGTTGGAGATTGGAAGGCGTGGTAGAGAAGCTTTCGAACATGGCGAACCACGAGAAAATTAGCGGAGTAAACCTTGGCATCACAGGCCCAACAGAGATTGGCCTCGTCCAACTCACAAAACATTTTGGCTCGCAATTTGTTGCAAAGCTCATATTCCTTCATTGGGTCCCCCAAAGTACTTTTGAAAACATCTTCATGGGTTAGACGAGCATTGGCTAAACTATATGTATCTATATTTACTTACCTAGTTCACCATGTCGTGTCCATGGATGTGATAATTTGTTTTCAGAAACAGTGATATATACACCTTTCCTCGAGTATATATCCATCAAAAGTGAATCTTAAATTGAATTCAAGATATATTCATCCACTAGTTGGGTGAAAGATACGAAGTTATTGCTTGTTGTATTCCGAGGAGCTGAAGAAGGGATCGACATCTTCCAATTCTCCAATTCTATAAACAAGGACAAAACCCTAATATATGCTACGAAACAAAATCCAAGATCTTGTTACAGACAGAAAGAGTTGGGAATGGACTCACTCCTGAGGCTTACCATTCGGTTGGAGATTAGCACGCGTGGTAGAGAAGCTTCCGAACATGGTGAACCACGATAAAATTAGCGGAGTGGACCTTGGCATCACAGGCCCAACAGAGATTAGCCTGGTCCAACTCACAAAACATTCTCGCTGGCAATTTGTTGCAGAGCTCACATTCCTTCATTGGGTCCCCCAAAGTACTTTTGAAAACATCTTCATGGGTTAGACGAGCATTGGATAAACTATATGTATCTATATTCACTTGACTAGTTCACCATGTCGTGTCCATGGATGTGATAATTTGTTTTCAGAAACAGTGATATATACACCTTTCCTCGAGTATATATATCCATCAAAAGTGAATCTTAAATTGAATTCAAGATATAGTCATCCAAGATAAACTTTAAATTGAATTGTTTATATGACAACTCCATATTCCAACTATTAAACCACAACTTCCTCACCCACTCTTTGTAATGAAAATAAATATTAAAATTCTTCAATAATATTGAAGTTAACATAACTATTAATGTAGAAAAGTATACCAGTGTTGCAAAAACATGTTATGTAACAATATATATTATAACTAGCACAGCCACATAATTGTGGCTGTGGCTAATGAGCATTGAAAAGCATATTTCATTTGCAAACAAACCCTAATTTTATTTTGATGTGTACAAATAATTGTATCTGGCCGTTCAAATAGGTTAGATTAACTTATTATATTCAATATTGCGTTTTCTACTCAATTCTTGAATTATGTTGACAAAATTAGGAAGATTCCATACAAAAATGTACAAAGATCCCTTAAATTCTTAAAATAATATTATAATAATAACTCAATACAATCATCTTGAGGAGGAGCGTAAGGTGCTCTTCAGTAGAGCCTGTCATTCCTTTTCTAAAAAACCGTTGTAAGGAAAACTTTTGGTTGATTGGAAGAGCTGAAAACACCCATTGCAAACATAACTCAATTTTCCAATTTGTAACCAAATTAGTTTTCTTCGTATTCAGTATTTCACTACATGTAGCTTACTTGCATTTATCCTATGAGAAGATTGGGCACGGATGATGAGATAAACAAAAATATTTGTTTTGTGCTTTGGCAAAAGACCTGAGCTTAAGCCTAAGTACTTCAAAGATACTCCTTTTCTTTTTTACTAGCTGTATGTAACCTCTTCTAGAGTAAGAGGTAAATGAGATTGCATGAGCTAATCCTATTGTTTGATTTACAGTACATAGAAACACAAATTCCTATTTAAAAAAATATATGAATAGCATATTTGCGAGGACATTGTAAACTTTCACTTTTCCCTGATAGAAAATTGTGAGGAGGTCACAAGGCCGCTACTCAGCACCCGGCGTGGGAGCACGAATAACAAAGGGAAATGTTCATGCATGAACAATTCATTGCATGCATACTGGCGGACCATTGAAGAAAGGCGTGAGCCTGCATGCATCCATATAAAACTCAAAACATAAAATCATAAAATAACTAGCACAACCACAATCATGTGGTTGATTAACTCCAAAAGGCTTATTTCATTCCCACAATCTCAAAGTAGACATAAAAATGAAGCAACGAACCTTGACAATGATAAGAGCATGGCCACTCACAAGATGCATCCTCAGTTTTTTATTAGCGAAGGATTGCTTCTTATCGCACTCTCTAATTCGAGCAAAAGTGAACTCTTGTGTTTCTTCAATACAGAATCCATCACTACCACGAGGTCGTCCTATTTGGAGATGAAGTCGAAAAGAGGGCCGAGGTCGTAGTGGGAGACCCAGTCCTCCATTATATTTCTCATTCTGAGATCGGGCAACACATCTTCTGGCTTGTGCCAATCAGTTTCGATCATAGGTGATGTGAAACTCAGGGATTCTAATGGGATCCTTTTCGGGTATTTCTTTATAATTCTCTCCGTTGTATATATGTCACTATCCGCTTAGCTCGCTTTATTTGGAATTCTTGTAATCTTTGTTAATTAGGTAAACGTGGCAATCATTGGTAATGGCATTAAAATATTAATCATATTAAGTAAATGTGAAAAAGTAAACAAGGAAACATAAGCACTATATGATTGCCACTTAAGCACTATATGATTGAAACTTAAGCACTATAAGAAGTATATGATTTAGGAGGATGACTAAGAATATGCCAACATCTTCAATTGCTAGCCATAAGATTAGCTTTTATAATTAAAAGATCATTAATTGTACCCATCTTCAATAGGTATACACCTTTCGGCGCAATTATTTTAAAAGGAATAAGCTCTTGATGATCTACCGTGAGCCCTAGCGCATCCAATATGAAAAGCTCAAACGTGGCAATCATATAGTGCTACAGTAATTTTTTAATATGATTAGCTAAATGTTAAAAAGTAAACAGGTTAACAGATGCATTCAAAAATACAAAGAAGTTATAAAGAGTAAATCACATTCATTGATTTGAGAGGACGACTAAAAATATGCCAGCATCTTCAATTGTTAGCCATCCTATTAGAATTTTAGATTAAAAGATGATTAATTGTGCCCATTACCAATAGATGTACACCTTAAGAGGTAAATATCACTAAATATGAGTGAGGGTCAAAATGGTCTCATTTCCTCGAATTGTGATGTATAGCTTCACCATGCCTCCAAAGGTTTTTACAAGTTTCTGAAACGACATAAAAACTTAAAACCAATCGAATTTTTCAAAACCATGGAACATATATCACGAGATTTTAACCAAAGTTGTGAACAAAGCATTTTTTTTCCGCTTACAGAGTTGGGCGCCATTAATCAAATCAATGAAAAAGAGGCCCTGGTCCCGGCTTTCCTTCTCCATTCAAAGACTCGTGATTTTGTTAATTGATTTAATAGATGTGGCCCATCGGAATTTGTGCAGGACCCAATGCTGAGATAAACCAAATGAAGAACGGAATTACAAGTCCAACACGGAGACACATGGCAAAGATTTGAAAGCATGTCACTGTGGAAAGAGAGTGATGAAAACTATCATTTTAATCAAGCTGGTGATGATGATTCATGTCTCAACTAAATCGAAAATGATAAAACCTAGTAACAAAACCCTAGAAACCCTAACCACCAGAAAAAGCATAATATCTCGATACAGAAAAACCCACGCATTTCAGGGGAATGCAAGAGACTCAAGAAAAATCAAATATTTTTACAGTAACAATGACAATGACAACCTGCATACCTATGAATGAGGCTCGTCGTCGATCTCCGAAAGAGGTTTTACTATGAACTCTTTGTGGGAAACTTGGTCAAGATCGTCAGCTCCTACTCCGTTTTTATTGTCCGGATATCTGATGACGACAACGGGGCAGACGCAGTAATCGCTGACGCTGCCAAGACGACCCTTGTAGGTCCTCTTGGAAGCCCCAAAACCCCGACTTCCCATGATAACGGCCCTAAGACCAAGCCTCTCGACCTCAAGGCGTAGTCTCTCTTTCATATCGTGGTCTTTTACGATGTGGATCTTGAAGGGGATGTGGGCATCGACCAGGGGCTGGGCGAGGTCGGAGGCCTTAGTCAACGTGAAGGCGTCGAAATCATCCTCGAGCTTCTGTTGGAACTCCTCGTCGGTGTTGTCCTCGACGGATAAATCGATGGAACCCCAATCGGCCCCGTACAGAATGTTGGTTTGTCTAATGTAGAGAAGGATCACGTAATCGCCTAGGCGCAGGTAATTGACCACGACCCATTTCACTGCGAAGGCACACTCGTCGCTCAGATCCAGCGCTATGCGATCTTTGGATGGGCTCCCTTCTGATGATGATGTTGTTGTTGCTAGGAGGACGATAAAGGCATTGCGAATTGGAAATTTTCGAATTTCGGAGAGGAGGGAAATCAAACGCGAGACCTGAATTGTGGAAAAAAAATACCGAACGGGTTCACAAGAATTTGGATAAATTCACAGACCGACAAGCTTTTTCCAATCCTATCCAATTCTCAGATTCTACAAACCCTACGCATGGATTATAAACGCTCAAAAATCCCAAGTTTGTATTGGAAAACCTTTAAAAAAAAATAGAGATATGTCAAGAAAGAAAGGAATGATAACGGCAGTACCTGGCGATTGATAGAGGTGAGATCATGACGAGACCAGAAAAGGTCCAAAAGGGTCTCGTAAGCGCATTGATTGGGAGCGTACTAAACCCTCACGATCTCAGCGTGGTTGGTCTTTCTCGTACAAACATCAGGGTAAGTGGGATTGTGAAGAGTCCGAATATCTAACCTTAGTGTCGGTGACGCCATGGATTCTGTCAAAGGCAAGCTCCACCCCCAAAAGCACCCGGCTGCGAACTGTGCAAATTGGTTAAGTTACAGCTGTATAATCTGCATGTGGACCTAAGTGGAGAGGCGGTTGACACAACGTCAGGAACCCCTCTGCCAGCATTAATGGGGTGACTACATCCGCCGGTAAGTCAGTGAATCAAACTTTAGTTTAAATTATGTTTAACAATCAAATAATAGAAATGGCTCAAAAGTTAATATCTCTGCTATCACAGGTATATAATAATAGAGTATAAAGGAGAATGATGATGATGATGATTAACGTTTAGTAAGACCTAATTGGTTTATTGGACTTTAAGAGGGTAAGTGATTACTTGTGATTCTTTAGAATTTTGTTTATGTGCTCCAAAAACATTAAGAAAAGCTTTCCAAGATCACCATATTTTTGTTGAGTTAAGAGGTTAGGAAGGTTGGTAGTGTGATTAATATTTTGAAAATGAGATCTAATATGGGTATAGGCTGGACAATCTAAGAGAGTGTTTTTCATCTTCAACCTTCCTAGTGTCACAAATGTGACACACTCTTTCATCCCATGACTTCTTAGGAATTGACCAACGCCCAGTTTCACTATGGAGCTCGTGAGAATTTGTTTTTATCTTAGCAATGTTTTTTTTTCTTTACACTTGGTAAAATAGATAGATAATTTTGATCTTCTAGATTATGGTTGATTACATCTTTACAATACCTTAATTTTCTTTTTTCCTCCAACTCTTTATCACACCACATTTTTTCCTTAAATTTTGATTTGACATTTTTTTTAATAGTATCTTTATTCTGCAAAATGGTTTCTTCCAT